>WYDI02030037.1:0-125444 GCA_009867235.2 Psittacus erithacus
GTCTCTCTTGTAGTGAGGGGCCCAGAGCTGAACACAGGATTCGAGGTGCAGCCTCACCAGTGCCCAGCACAGGGGCACAATCCCTGCCCTGGCCCTGCTGCCACGCTGGTGCTGAGCCAGGCCAGGATGCTGGTGGCTTCTTGGCTGCCTGCGCACAAGCTGCTCATATTCAGCTACTGTTCACCAATACCCCCAGGTCCTTTTCTGCCCAGCAGCTTTTCCAGGGGCTCTTCCCTAAGCTTGGAGCGTTGCAGGGAGTTGTTGAGACCCAAGTGCAGAACCTAGCACTGAGCTTTGTTGAACCTCATCCCATTGGCCACAGCCCATTGATGCTGCCCAGATCCCTCTCCAGAGCTTTCCTACCTTTCAGCAGATCAATGCTCTCACCCAACTCGATGTCATCCTGAGGGTGCTCTTGATCCCCTCATCCAGTTTAATGTCACTGATAAAGACATTAAACAGAACTGGCCCCAAAACTGAGCCCTGGGGAGCACCACTTACTTGTATCTATTGAATTTATATGTATTGAATGGATTTCACTCCATTCACCAGCACCCTGTGGGCTTGGCCATCCAGCCAGTTCCTTACGCAGTGAACAGTGCCCCCTCCCAAGCCATGACTAGCCAGTTTCTCCAGGGGAATGCAGGAGTCTCAATATATCCCCGGGAAAAGGAGTCTGCGTGAAACTGAAGGCTTTTCATAGACCCATATTCCTTTAAAGATGGGGCTGGAATAAGATGTTGGGGCCTGTTGTGCCCCAGTGGTTTTGCCAACGTGCATCCGGGCTGCAAAGGTGAGGCATCCTTCCTTGCCTGTCTTTCTCTCTTCTGTCTTTGGAGCTAAGACTGAATCCAAAAGAGCTGTAAAGCCCTGGGAGACTGGTTAGTCTTCCTAATTTGGCCTTTCTGTTGAAGAAGAGAAGCTGTTTAACTTGAATGTATTGACACAAGTTTAACCAAGTCATTGAGTGAGCAAGCAAGTGCGCAGGAGAGGGGCGGGAAGGGAGAGGATGAGTTGAAGTCACTGCATTGACTGAGCACATAAATCACTGCCCTGCAGAAGCTGCCTTTACCCAAGGGCTATGAGAAAGCTGCTCACAGTAGAAGCGATGTTTGCCCCTCTGCTATCAGCAGTGTGCTTATTAATGGCCTTATCTGTGCTCTTAAGCAGTGATAGCACCCAGGCTGGGCCAAGCGGATCTGTAAACAGGACCCTGGGAGGAAGGAGGTTCATGCCCAGCTGCTGTGTTTGCCCAAAGGCCACCATGAGCCCCGCAGCCAGCTCACACCCTTCCTTCTCCTCCGATAACCACGTGGTGACGTCTCTCCATGGCAGCACCTTGACAATGAGCAGCAGGAGGTGAGCCATGCTGCATGACCCCAGCGCTGTGGGAGCCGATGGGCTCCATGGGGATGTGGGAGCGGATGGGCTCCATGGGGATGTGGGAGCGGATGGGCTCCATGGGGATGTGGGAGCGGATGGGCTCTATGGGGATGTGGGAGCGGATGGGCTCCATGGGGATGCGGGAGCCGATGGGCTCCATGGGGATGCGCTCACTCTACTCATGAGGCATGGACCTGGTGGTCCTCAAAGCAGGTCCCTTCAACCTCCTGCCACCATCGAGTTGCTCCTTGTTGGTAAGCACCATTACCTTGCTCCTGGGGATGCGCCTCCTCCACCAGCACCTCCTGCCCTGGCTCCCAGCCCTCCAGTGAGCCAGTGCTGCTGCAGTGCCCTGTGCTGCAAACCCTCACCTCCAGCCTTGTGACCTCCTCAATGCATCCACTTCCCAGCTGCCGCGCTGACAGATAATCATTAACTCGGATTCCTGGCCTGTCCCGGGCACACCTCGCCCCCAATCACTCAGATAAAAGGTTTATTTAGTTTTTTTCACCTAATAAAACAAAACTCGCCCTCAAATAACAGATGATTCAGCAGCAGAGGAGGGGATGGGAAACCCTGGTCCTGGTGGGATGGTGACTCAGTCCTCACCTTGGCTATGGCTTCCCCGGCTCTTTTCTGAGCAGTGATTTCCCATCTGCTCTTTGTCTCTTTCCTGTCTGTGGTTTTTACTGGTGGGGTTCAGTGCTCCCATGAAACCCCTGCAGCACAGCGAGTGCTCAGATCCCTGAGAGGCCAAGGAGGTTTTGATACCAAAGCAAATGAGAGTGAAAGCCCCTGGCAAGACATGAGAGCCCCAGGGCAGCCCTTTGCTTTCCTGTAGCTCTTTATTTGAAGGGCTCCCATTTAAACAGTCACCCTGTGGCACACTGTTATCCCCATGCCCCATCCCCTAATGTGGGTTTGATCTCTGCTCCATCACTGATGCAATGGCAGGAGCAGTCAGCAGGATGCTGCTAGTGGCCTCAGGGCCCAACCTCATTCTCTGCTCTGACACAGGCTTTCTGTTCCTGCAGCTCCCGTGCCCCAGTTTCCCTGCATCAGGGCATGGAAGACGGATCCAATAGCAGTGCTTTTCTGCAGGGAGCTGTCATGAGGACATGTGTACAAAGGACAAAGTGG
This sequence comes from Psittacus erithacus, assembly GCA_009867235.2. NCBI lineage: Eukaryota > Metazoa > Chordata > Aves > Psittaciformes > Psittacidae > Psittacus > Psittacus erithacus. The sequence goes on from WYDI02030037.1 coordinate 2,524, forward strand.
GATCCTTTCATGTTACTCAGGTACTCTGTGTTTGGGATGTTCTCCCGGTCCATGAAACTCTATCGGGGAGAGATGTCCCCCTTTTTAACTGGGCTATGTCCCGTGTCCATAGTGAAGGGGTAGTGACGGAGCAGCCAGCATCAGGTCCAGCATCCTGGCAATGCAGAGTCCCAGGGCAGGGCATGAATCCATGCAACTAGGATAGGGTAGAGCCTGCTGCAGGGGTGCACCCAAATCCGGATGCCAGGCCTGGGACACTGCCTGCACTGAGGAGTTAGTTGCTCAGGGGTGTTTGGTTGACTCTCCATCAGCCCTTTGCACATTAACTGACCATGAGCTGTTACACACTAATAGACAACCCTTGAGCACAGAGCAGGGTCCATGCTTGCAGTGCTTTCTTACAGCTTGGGGTGGATTATTTTGCTTTCTGGACCTGTGGGTGCTCACTTCCCCTCTGTCCCCTCTCTTGGGTATATAGGTAGGGTTCACTGATGGCTACTTCCCTGTCTGCTGCCTTCCCAAGATGCATGGATGTGGCTGAAGGGCACAAGAACACAGCCCTTGTTTGGAAGCCCCTGTTATCCCTGCTCTTGCAGCCTGGAGATGCCTCAGGTCAGCAAGGGGTCCCCATTGGTTTACCCTAATACCATTGCTTGTGGTTGTGCATTGTGTTTCCTGCAGCCCCACCGCCCTGCAGCCTGTATCAGCGCTGCTTGGGCTGTTGTGGGGTTCTCCTTACACCCATCCTGGGTTATTTAACCCCAGAAGTGCTCCTGTAGTTACTGCCTAGAGCAAAAGAGAGTTCAAGCTCTGCCCTGGCAACCTGGAACCAGGCACCAACACATGGAGGAAAACCCAGGACAGAACAGGTGATTACAAGTGTGCTCTGCCCCATCAGAGCTCAGCAGTTTGGGCTGAAACAATGGGTAGGGGTGTACGTAACCCTGACGTCCGTGTGCCATTTACGTCTCTCTTCTGACTCAATCTGGGGCTCCTGCAGCTGAAATTAATCAGGCTTTTGTCTTAGGAAAGGTGAAGTTTCCTTTATCTTTACCAGATCAATGGTTAAAAACAGAGAGAGGCCTTTGCAGGGTCGGTGGGGCTGGGAGCGGTGTCAGACCAGCGCAGGCACTGGTCCCTGCTGGTTTGGTGATAGGTGTGGAGGGAAAAGGCGCTTTGGAATGTGTGAACCGGCAGCCTGGGATGCGGGCTGGAAAATTGCATCACTCCATGTCAAGTGCCATGGTTTCAATTTGATTATTCCTTTGGTGGATGCACACACGTCCATAGGCAAAGGCTTGATGATTTCTGCCACCTCGGCAGTGTTCTTTATTGGGATGATAAACCCTGATAGGACAATAAACCCTTATAGGATAATAAACCCTTTGTTGGAACAGCAAACCCCGATGTCTCAGGGTATAGACAAAGCTCATCTGTGCCGCTTTGGCACCCTCCTAACCCAACAGCATGGGCTCCACTTGGACTCTGGGACCATTTGTTCCTCACACAGCCCAAGAGTCCTGCTCTGGAAGCCCCTTCCACCATAGAGTGGTTCATGGAGAGTTGCAGGCACCCAGAAACCTGTGTTGGGGCCCCACTGCTACATGCCCTGGGGCTGCCTGGGTGCTGGGGCTGTGCTCACAGCCTCAGAGCACACACAGGGTTGAGGATGCAGCACAAGCATCCCTTCAGAGATCAAACTTGCCCTGGCACTGGGTTGAGTTCTGAGTCGCAGGGCATAGGAGGTCCCTTCAGGAGTTCAGAGTTACAGTGAAAATCAATAAATAACATACAAAAATGTTCATATATTTTAAAAAATCATTATCTATTTAAAAAAAAAAAAAGAAAACCCAATCTCTTGAACACTCCCCGCTCTATATTGCCCGAACAAGCTTGATGGTTCCAGAGCCCTGATTCAGGAAAACTGGGATAAAAAGTGTGCTTAGAGCAATCCTCTATTAGGGCCAGCCCAGGACCACATGCACAGCTCTCCTGTAGAACAACCTGCCCCTTGGGAAGAGGAGGCAATCCCACTGGGCAGCAGTGGTGCCTCCTTGGAGAGGAAGGAGAACAGCAGAGGCTGATACAGGGAAGGTCAATATAAATGGGTAATACAGAGAGGAAGGATTACAAGGTTTCCCAAAGCCTTTGGCGGTCACTGGTTTGGTTTTCACATCTCTGCAGGGCAGTGATTTCTGACTGGCCATACCAGGAGTTGAAGTGGTTTCATTTCTTTGCCTTCCATGCCGGTGTTAGCCCCTCAGGCAGGCACCGAGTGTCCAAGGGGGCCGAGCACCCACTGGAGGGTCCATCAGTGGCATGGAGTGAAGAGGCTTTTAAGAAGGAAGGTGAGTCCCTGCATGAACCAAGGGTAATCACCATGATCCTGCTGCGGACACCTTCCTTGCTTTATCTTTGGAGCTTTAAGAGCATCAGACACACACACATGCACATCCACACACGAGTAGCAAAAATAAAACCTGGACTATGTTTGGATGATCTGCACTGGCGATTCATAAATGCCCCAACACTGCAAGGGGACATGGTTCAGGCAGTGCTGGGGGACCCCTGGGGACATCAAGGCAGTCTCCCGGCCCTGGGGTAAGGAATAAGGCAGATTGGTTGAGGAGGATTGCATCTTCCTTGAGAGAGTTCTTTAGGACATGATGTAGACCTCCAGCAAACTGGCCACGGCATGCATTCGGTAGAAGATCCCAAATGGCAGGCAAATATCCACGATGGCCGGCCACATGGAATCACCATAGAAGTTCAGTTCTGTGGCATTGTCAAACTGGGGCCGGGCACCAAAGGCTGGCATGATCCAGAGCTGTTGGAGGAAACAGAATGACAGTGCAGTGAGGGAGGTGAGCGGTGCAGCAAGCACCTGCAATCACAGCTACCGATAGAGACCTGAGCATGGTACCTGTGTTAGGAGCCTGTGTTTCCACTTAGACAAAGTACGATCTAAGCCCAGTTTCGATTCCGAGGCAGGATGGAACCAAGGGCTGAAGCACTCACCAGGGGGAGAACTTGAGCACGTTGTGTGCGAGCGTGAGCCTGGCCTGTCCAAACTCACTGGATGGAGCGAGGGAGTGCAAGGCTGAGGTGGCAGCATCTTAGGCTCCGTTGCGTGTGCCTTGCTCAGCAGCCCAGCCAGTGTGTGTATGTGGCTGCATGAGGGCTGTCAGCTCATCCACTGTGAGCATAAGCATCACATCAGTGTGAGGACATGATGTGACTGACCAGCTGAGGGTCCCTAGAGACAAAGCACGTGCTGGGCTTCTCTGGAGGTGCAGCTATAACCCTGTGTGTCTTTTGCAGGGAACTGCAGTCCCCTGGAAGTGAAAACCCCAGCTGAAGTCGTCTGGTTTCTCCTCCCAGCAGCTGGGATCAGCATTTGGGCTCCTAAGCCATGGGTTTTGAGATGTGCTGCCGTTTCTCAAGGAAACCCACACTTCACCCCAGGTATTTGTCGCTTTACATTCTTTCTTTGGGGATCTAAGGGAAGGGTTTAATGTATTTTATTGCTTTTAATAAACTATTCTACAGATCTGCTAATACTCGATAAAAAATACTAAACCTGATTCTTCTCTTGTACCCACTGATTTTATTGTCTGATGTTCTGGTCATATTGGTGCAGCCTAAAATGTCTTAGCTCCAGGGCAGTCGCTCTTGCTTTTAAGTGACGAGGGAATATCAGCTGTCTGCACATACAGATCTAAGTGTGCTCTCTGTGTAGGGAAGGCACAGAAAGGACCTGTTTTCCAAGAGCTGCATCCTTTCCTTCCCAGACACTTCTCTCTTGTGTCGCTTCCCTCTCCCCCACCCTGACAAACTCTTCTCTCTGCAGGTACTCACTATGATATTGCTCAGCAGGAGGAACATGGAGATCTCCTTTAAGAACTTCCTCCTCCAGTTCATCTTCTTGGGAGCAGAGAGGGACCTCACGAGGTCAGAAGGATGGATGACTTCTGAGCCAGAGACAGTGCTGGGGGCCAAGGTGCTGCCACTGTCTGGCATCCGGAGGGACACTGCGCTGATGTTGACAAAGGTGAGTCCATAGAGATCCTTCTGGTGAGAATCATGCTTGTGGTCCTCTTTGGGGGGCTGCCGATGGAGGCCTTCGATAATGAAGATGTTCTGGAAGGTATGCTGAGCAATCATTAGGAGGGCATAGGTGAGGTTGAGTGCGCTGATAGCATCCCTTGGCGTGCTGGCTACAATGGCCACAATAGAATAGTAAGAAATAGCGTATTGCCCCAAGGCTGCACCCATGAGCAGGGCCACGTCCAAGGTCCTGGTTGGGTTCTTGTGCCGATCCATGTCTCTCTTGTCAAACCGGTAGATGACAGAGCCACCAATGCAGACAAGAGACATCAGCCCCAGACAAACAATGTTGAAGATGTAGTACATGGAGAGGGCTTGGCTCTTCTTGCTGGATTCAGTGCTGGAATTTACCTGCACCTCATAAAGAATGAGGACTCCCAGACCACTCACCAGGGTGATAAGGCCCAACACAATGCCTACAAAGAAGGTCCTTCGGAAGAGCCTGAACTTCAGGCGGTGAATGTGGTGGGAGTGGTGGTCTATGAAGCGCCCAACGTTCTTCCACATGACATAGACCATGGCAGAGGCAAAGAGGCTGTACTCAATGTTAAAGGGGTACAGCCAAAAGTAGCCGTTCTTGAAGACCTGGCAGATTTGGCTGTGGCAATTGCATTCTTCAGGTGAGCTACTTCTCATTCCCGCTGGAACAAGATAGAAACACACAGATGCAGGGGTGTTACAACAAGAACCAGCACTTGTTAGCAGCCCTGAAGAACTTAGGGATGGATAGATAGATAGATAGATAGATAGATAGATAGATAGATAGATAGATAGATAGAATGAACTTAGGGATACCTAGGGTCAGTGAAAACAAGGCCAAGGACAGAAGAAACAGAAGAATATGTGACCACTTGGAAAACAAGGACATTACAATCTCAGCCTTCTGGTGCTTATGATCTTTCTGAAGTCAGGTGCAGGTTAAATATCTCTCTTTTCCTTCCCTTCATTCCCATCCTATTTGTACAGAACCTTTCACTTTTCTGACTCCTCTGTGATACAGATTAAGAAATGAACATTAAGACCTGTTTCTTAACACACCAGCTTAGTTAAATGAGCCTTCAGCTCTCAACAGGCTCTCTGAAAAGGGATAAAACCAGACTTGAAGAACAGTTTCTACCTCGTGGGCTCCTTCCCTGGATGAGATGGACAAATTACCTTTCAAAAGCCATCTGAAGATTTCATCTGTCACATTCTTCTTCAGCTTTGAATGTGCTTTGTGAACAGACTCATCTGTCACTGCTGACATCCACACTGCTAAGTTTGTAGTCAGTGTTAGCATCAAGCCGCACCTGCAGAAGAAGAAGGTTCATGAATTCAAAGCATTGGCTCTAGGCCATGTAGTTCTCTGCCTATTTTTGGTCCATGCTCATGGGAATTAGAAAGACCCAATTCCTCTTGTTGCCTTTGGAACAGCTTCTCAATAGTGAACAGATTAACAGGTCTGGATTGGTCTCCAGTAGATCCAGTCTTGCAAAGCTGGATCTTGTTTTAGGCTAAGGCTTGCCCACTGCATCGTTGTCTTCCCCATGGAAGCAAGAGTCAGCTGTGAATCATTTAATGCTAATTGTTTAGTTAATACTAATCTGCTTTAAGTAATGTTTGTCTTCTTAAATTGAATCCCAACCCTGCTACATCCATAGGTTATAAACCTCAACCACTTGAGCTGGGATCTAAGGCTGGTTGGAGACTGATCAGGTTTAGTTTTGGCCAGGATTAAGGCAGATGGGATTATCCTTTTGTTGCACCTTAGCTGTGTGATTGAGCACACAGCGGGTTTGCAGTGGCCCAGGTTCTTCTGAGTCAGTGGGATTCAAAGAGCATCAGTGCTCACCTGGTGACGTTCAGGTGCACGTGGACACAGTCCTTGGCAGAGACCCACAGGAAGTACGTCTGGCAGGGGCGAGAAGAGAAGTTGGTGTTTCCAACAAAGCAGGCAAGCAAATCACCTTGTTCTGAAGCAGAGATCTCCCTGCCCAGCAGAGAGCAGGCTGGAGCCTCTCTTGCTTGGGTCCATCTGCCCCCGGTCCACTAATCCATAATCCTGACCCTTTGGTGGATGTGGTCTGCTCTTTCTTTGCTTCTCCTGCCCTGTCTTACTGCCATTGCTCTGTCCATGGCCAGGCTCTGTTTCTGTTGAAATTGTCCCAGTCTAATCTATTCTCTCCTTGGCATTGTCCCAGAGCAGATGGTCCTCTATGCAGGACTTCAAACTGCAAGGCAGGCCCTGCCCTGACTGTCCTCCTCCCTCTCTGCTCCTCATGGGAAAAGAGACCCGGATGGATGCAGGCTGTGACAAGCATCCTGCCATAAGCCAGAATGTCACAGGATGGGAACAAGTTTAAACCCACGCCTCAAAGTGAGTTGCCACGACTAGAAGCTATTGTGGTTGGATGATATGAGCTGGGTAAGGGCAGAGTGAAGCCACTTCCATTTGCAGGGGGAGTTGAACTATGTCCATGAGACGAGAGCTCCAGCTTCCACTGGTGTCTCTGTCTCTTACCCCTCCTTCAGACAATGCACAACCTTCTTACCTGGACGGCCACAAATATTGCTTGCACAATGGGGTAGATTATTTTGATTGCAGACAGGCAGCTGTAGAAGCTTGAGTAATATCCTATTTTGAACACATCCATCACAAGGCTGAAAATGGCAAATAGGATCAGGCCTCCTGTTGAGGAACCAAAACGTCTGTGATTGGACAGATGCACACGTGGGCTAATGCAGATAGATGAGATGAAGAGGAACTATTGCCATGGAGAGGCTTTGCTTCTACTTGTTTTTCATCTCTCGGCACCCAAATTATCTTGGCACCGACAGACTGATTTTGCCTGGAAGGGATTTTCAGTCTGGCTGGGGCTGACAGCTCTTGCAAAAGCAACAGTAAGGCTGGGAAGGAACCTGGTGTAAAGGACCAAGAGCTCTTGCAGATAATGGGAGACCTGGTAATGAAACCAAAGGCAGGACTAAGAGCTCACCTTCTGAAGTAGGGCATGGTGCCCCAAAGCTGGAGGAGGATGTGCCCCAGATGGATGCTGTTTCCCTTGTAATAACTGATGCCCCCATGAACTCTCCACTCTGCATCTTGACCCATCTCACCTCCAACCTTCACCCCCCAAGAGCTCCTACCTCTCAGCCAGATGGGCCCAGCATGGGAGTCCTTGCAGAGGATGGCATCTGGGCACCGGGAGGTGCCAAAGAGGTAGAAGATGATCCATACAATGACTACGAGCATCATGACAGTCAGCAGGAAGAAGACATCGTAGTCATGCACAGCGATCTTCTCAAAAGCCCCGCTGCTCACCAGCGTGCAGGCCAGCAATGCCAAGTGCACTGCCAGCAAGATGGAGAACATGCGGCCACCCTTCTTCCACACTTCCTTGGGGGCAGGAGCGGAGGGAGGCTGATGGGGCTGGTGGCTGAAAGATGCTCTCTGACTTGAGGCCAGGCTGGCTTTGTCATCCTTGTGTCCGCAGCCCATGCTGGAGTTGGGATGTCCAATCTCGCTGTTCTTCCGCATGGGCTCTTCGGTCATGGTTCAGCCAATGCTTTAGCTGAGGGTTAATGCTGTTGGGAGAAGAACCCCATGAATGAAAGGAATGACTTCATTCTGAATAGGACTGGATCAAAGCAGGATGTGATGAGGAGGAGAGGACGTATCAGAGGAACGGAGAAGGCTGAGACAGGGAGCGCAAAAAGAGGGATGAGCTCATTTCCAACCTTTCTCTTCCTGGTTCCCTGAAGGCTGTGCTCTTGCTCAAGATGCTTTTGGCTGGGGAGATCCCAGCTCAGTTTAACCAGGCTGCCTAATTCACCACACAACGTTTAGGTGGGTATTGAAAAAGCAGTAGGAAGGCTCTCATGGGATCAAATATCCTGGGGCAGGCGGCCAAGATGGTTTGATTTCTTAATGTCAACCACTAAACACTGAGACATGTTGTACTTCCTGGCTGGGGAACAGACCACTGTAAGGTAAGAAAGACCTGGGAATCTTTGGAACATCACGTCATGGCTTACACCAGTTCCGGCAAGGAGGGTGTGAGCTATCTCTACTGTCGCCCCCTCTCAACCCCCTTGCCCATGCCAAGCTTGGGACTTCATTGATTCCCCATGACAAGCCTGAAACAAAGGGAATTAACCACTCAAAGCCATTCACTGACCTGTTTTGCTGCCTGGGATCCCAATTTCTGCTCTTTGCACAGGCTGAGAAGCTTTCCTGTCGCTGCAGCTTGGTCAGCCGAAGAATTTATACCCGTTGGGATGTCTCTGTGATTTATACCATGTCTGGAGCCGACAGCAGTTCTTCATGGGCTTCTCAGTGGAACTCATGTGATCCATTTTGTGCAATAGCTGATTTGGGGGAAGCAGGAGAGAGATGAGGAGATAAGGGTTATTATTTACCTGGGGAGGGCACGAGGTGACAACACTGCGGAGCATGGCATGGACCGCTCGGATGCAGGGTCACGGTCACTTGCGAGCAAAACCACCCCATCAAACCAATCTCTCTGCACTTATGGGTTCTCTTCCCTGTTGAGAAGAGGGTTGAGGTTGAAGAACTTATCTTTGCTGATGGTTTGGGGCTTGGCTTTCTGCTTGGCTGAGCATAATAAATATTGCGCCTCACCCTGTGCTATTCAAATCAGTACCCGCTACAGCTGCGATGGTTTTGAGAAGGAAGAAATTTGCATTGATATCAATTCAGTGCCAAGGGAAGCTCAATATTTTCTCACCCACGGTGACAACAATGAGGAAGATTTATCCTTAGAGCAGGGCAGGATTTAGGGGCTGGAATCCATGTCCCTTTGCTGACGCATTGCCTTTGACTTCTCAGGGAGGGTTCACCTTTCTCTTGCCCACAGGAGCTTAACTTCTGCCCTTTCAGGGAGAAAGAAGTCATGGCATGAACCACAGGGCGGATGGGATTCTGTGATTTGCCAGGTGAGGGGAGAGATTTGCTTAGCTGTTATATGTTGGTGGGGGACATAAAGGACCCAGGGCTGATCTGACTGAATGGGGACAAGTTACATTCCTCCATGAGGACACCTCTTTTGGAGATGCCCCTGCTGCTCTTCTCTGGGGCAAGCACAGCTTGGGGCTGTTTGCTGTGCATTCTCAGTCCCATTCCTGCCTGCTCAGCTCTGTGCTCCTTCTTGCAGCCCTATAGGGACAGTATCAAACTGAACTGCATGGGATGGCGAAGGAGGGAGCTCGCATCTCCAGTACAGCCCGGGGAGGCCTTCGTGTCTCTTTCCCGTGCTGCCACCAACCGGCTGCCGCAAAGCTGCGCTGGATCTGCCCTGCCCGGCCCCTGCGGAGCCTTAAGGCTCCTCTTTGAGGAGAGTGCTGGGTCTCAGTCCCCAGCCATCCCCAGGGGAATCCAGACCTCCTTATGGTGAATCCTGAATCCGAGCTGACAATGGTGATGTTCTGCACAGGCGACGTTCAGAGTCCCCCCAGAGCGAAACGCACTGATTTATCCTCTCTCTTTTGTCCTTAGCAGCCAACAACAGAGGAAAGAGCATTTACTGCCTCGGGCAATGCTCCTGGTCCTTCCTGGGAGCCACCATACAGTGTAACAGGCTTAATTAGTAATACTACAAGAATCATTAAATCACCTTGCAATGAACTGCAGACGTTAACTGCGCTGCTTTTCACCCGGAAGGATCCCAGCCACAAATACCTCCATGTGTACTACATCACACCAGGACTCACTCGAGGCTGAGCGGGTGAGTGGGAACCTGCTGCTGTGAGCAGACCCTGTGGGGTGGTTTTTTGCTTACAAAATAAGCTGCTTTTCTCTCTGTCTTCCCTCCTCTCTGCTCGTTACCTTCCAGCCCTCTCTGCTGCTGTCTTTCAGTCTTTCTCCCTTTTTCCACTCTTCCCTGCTTTCTCATCCTCGATCTTCCTTCATCCTCTCCAAACCCCTTGGGTGTCCCAGGGCCACGGTGGCAGACACATGGTCCAGCCCTGAAATTCTCCATCCCCAGAGCCAGGACCAGGATGTGGTAGGCAAAACACACAAGACAGGAGCAGGAAATTCCTCCTCCGTGACAGCGTGTCCCAGGGGATACGGTTCAGTATTGGGCACAATACACTGCGACAGCTCCGTGCTTTGGTCAGCATCCAGGCTTGGCTCCGTCACTCCTGACGGCAGAGGGTGCCCAGGGCTTAGGAATCCTGCGCTGGAAGCACTGCCTGCGGCTGTCCAGCTCCCAGCAGCGCTCACCACAACCAAGAGTCCTGTGTCATTATAAGAGACGCTGGTGGGGACATTGTGCACGTTGCAGGAGGAGTGCTGAGCCACAGACAGGAGTGGGTTTGGTTTGGGCAGGTTTTAGAGGGGATGAGGAAGGGGATTTTTCCAGCCTGTGTGAGTTACTTCAGGTTATCAGGGACAGAAATATATATATATATATATATGTTTCCCGAGTAATACAGATATATACACATATATAAAATATATATTAAATATGTATTAATATATATTATGTATTATTTTATGTATAATGATAATTCCATATACATATAGGGAATTATCTATCTATCTATCTATCTATCTATCTATCTATCTATCTATCTATCTATCATCTATCTCTTTACCAGGAAAACAACCCTGGCATTGCTTTGAAATCAGGGCAGTCACCAAACTTCTCTCGACCATCTCTGCATGAGCAGGAGCGCCCATCCAGGTCTCAGCTGCTGCTCTGCTCTGTTGGGGCTGCAAGTGGAGGCAGCGGGGGCTTATGCTCCATCAGCCCTCACTTCCTCCCACGGCTGCTGCCGCCCCTCCTTCGAGATGAGTACCTATAGCAAGGGGCTTGCTGGGGTACCAGGCAGGTACCTGGCAGCCTGCTCTGTGCAGGGGACACACAGACCTGTGGAGCTGTCGCTGCGCCCACAGCGCCGCTGAGCCCGATGCAGTGATGCTGCTTAATTGGAAGCTGTAATGCGCCGTGCTGCTGGGGCGTGAAAGGTTCGTGGCGAGGAGCCGCGAGGGCTGGAGGATGCTTAGGACCCAGGGAAGCGCTGAGGCGCCTGCCTGGCTGCGCTCGGAGCGGCCGGCGCTTCTCAGGTGTCCTGGTACAGCGGCGCTGTGCGAGGCGAGCCCTCCCCTTCCCCGAGTCCATGCCCATCCTCTGAGCACCCCTTGGGCACCCATGCCTTCGCCCGGGGACCGCTGCACACCATGAATGACCAGTACCACCGAGCAGCCCGGGATGGGTACCTGGACCTCCTGAAGGAAGCCACCAAGAAGGACCTGAACTCTCCGGATGAGGATGGCATGACCCCGACCCTATGGGCTGCCTACCACGGCAACCTGGATGCCCTGCGCCTCATCGTCAGCAGAGGGTGAGCACTGGTGAATGCACAGGGCTGGTCCTGGGGACAGAGTAGCTGGGACCCCTTCTTTCCCCCTTCCCAACTTGTAGGTCAGTGTGGATGCAGGTGCCCCACGAAATGATGGCTTCTATCCATAGCATGCCTTCCCCCCTGTTGTATTTCTGTCCTTGTGGTGCTTTGAGTCCAATCCAATGCTCCTGATGACCACTGTGTGCTTTCCCAGCTCCTCTGACCCTGTAACTGCTCCAAACCCTGCTTGCAGCTCCCCAGGGACCGGGTCCTCCCTGAAAGTGCTTTGCAGTCCTGAGTCAGGTCCTGTAAAGACATCCAGTGCGAACACATTGGGTCACTGACATGAAAAAAGCCCTTTTTACTGAGGGGGCAGAGAGAATAACTGCTCCTTCTGTCCTGTTAAATGCTCACATAGACGCGTGCAGTGCAAAGTGACGCTTGTCTGTTTGACCCAAAGCACGGTCTCAGAATGTGACCCCTGGGCAGCCTGTAACACACCCAGAGCCCAGGGAAGTCAGGAGCAGGTCCCCAGAAGCAGATTCAAGTCCAGCCTCCCTCCCTGGGGCTGCTCGATGCTGATCTGTTTAAGTACCTCACCCTGAGCTACCAGACCTGAAGGTCTCTGGTTCTGTACACATGGGTGTAGTGGAGGGATGGGAGTGGGACCTGGGGGGCTTATCAGACTGGAGGCTTTGCATCTTGATGTTGGAGGAACTTAAGGCAAGGTCTGCCATGCTTAGTCCCTTCTGGAGCAGTACATGGCATTCCTGTTGTTACCAGCCTCCCAAGGAAGATGTGCCAGTGCTTCCTTCTGCTCCAGTAGCTTTTCTGAGCGCCCCATGTAAAGGCATCCAAAGTGGGGTGCCCTCTGCCTTGTGTTGAGAGGTTGGTGACAGTGCTGATTTTGATTTAGTTCATTCTAATATTAAGTGCTAGTGCTGAGGTGTTCAGTGTCCCTCCTTGGAAGGGTTTTGCTTCTCCACATACGGTCAGGGCTTGGTGGGGCCATCAGCTCCCAAACAGGGATTTTCTGTGTCCACCCTGGGCTGTGCTTGCAGCTCTTGCACCCAATCACTGTGCCTATTCCTGGGCTCTCAGCATCTCCTGATGCTCTGGTCTGATTGTGAGAAGTCTTTGAGTGCTTGATGCAATGGGAGTCTGGAGGGGACAAGGCATCACTCTGTGTGGTGCATCCTGAGATGCTCCTGGGCTGAGAGCCCTGTGATGCTTCCCTTGATGGGGACTTACTGTGGGCACAGAGAGACTGTGCCCAGCATAACCCTGCCTTGAGGTCTGCCAGGAGGAGAATCACCACCCAGAGCCAGAGAGACAAGGGCAGGAGCTTTGGGGATGAGACCCTGAAGTCAGAAATGGTTCCAAAGACTCTTTGATGGCCAAAAGATCAGTCTGAAAGGCCCATGACATGGACAAACATCCCTCCAGAAAGGCTTTGTATTGACCACATCATAGGCCTTTCAGACTGACTTTATATCTCTTTATATCACTGTGTGTCATTATACTGCCCACCTCCACCATAGGACACCCTGCAGCCTGCCCTGCCTACCCACACATCCAAACCAGCAGCTTCTGCCTTTCCACAAAGCCTTTTCCATGGAGAGGCCCCATTTATAAATTCACATTGCATTAAAAGGTCCTTGTGGGCTCAATCATGTCCGAGTGCAGCTCGGCTGCTGTTTAATTAACAACCTAATATACATTTGTTCCTGACAGGGAAAATAGCCTGGCAAAAGCCCAGTGCCCTTTACGTGATGGATGGTGGAACAAAACGTGTCTGCGGGCGGCAGGGTGTGTTTACATCCATGCATTCATCTCCATGTGTCAGATCCTTGCCCAGGACCACACATTGATCAGCAAAGGCTCCTTGCCCTCCTGCTCAGCTCACTGCAGCCTCATCTCTGCTCCCTGGAGCTGGCTTTGGGTCTGTGAGAGGCAGGAGAGCCCCAGCCTGGCACAGGGGTACCAGAAAGGGGGAATCATGCAGGACCCAGAAGAGCCAGTGGGCAGCCCCTGGGGTTTACTGTTGGTGTTTAGGATGATGTGCAATGGTCTTTGTCTCGTTCAGAGGTGAAACTTAGTTCTGTGTTGGGTATGTTACTATTGTGCTTTCAGTATAACAACTGGGAGGCAAAAGGAAGGATCCCTGTCTGTTGCAAATGTCAGGGCATTTCTCTCTGGCCTCTGCTGTTCTTTGGCATGAAAAGCCCTGCACTGCGAGGCAGGACAATGTGGGACTGAGGCTTGGAATGGTGCTGGGGTGAGTGGAGGTGCTGGGGCTAGGCTGGCTCCATGCAGGGATGGGGTAGGAGAAGGTTCAGAGTGTGAGGGAGTGGTTTAACCTCTGACTGGGCTGCAGGGAGATGCTGAGGCACAAGGCGTGATGGGCAGCAAGAAACACCAAATCCTTGTCAGCACTGGGCAGCAGTACCGGTGTTCGATGGACGCTTAGGGCTATCTAGTCTATAACAGCTGGGGATGTGTCTGTGCCTCTGAGACACCTCTGCATGGGGATGGAGAGAAGGTTTGAGACAGAGGGATTAGCAGTGGCTCATCCTTCTTGTCTGTAATACAAAAAGCCCTTTTCTTCCTCCTGGCTGGCCTCCAGTGAGAGAAGCAAACTCAATTAACAAGCTGGCTGGGAAGAGGCAGGCTGGCATTTAGCACTGCAGCTCTTCAGAGGCAGTAATTCCTCAGCATGGCTCATTATGAACTGCAGTGACGGGCATCAGTCCCGCTCCAGTTAACAATGGGTTTGGGGCCCTCGGCTGGGAACAACCAGGACTTCCTTGCCTTGGAGTGGACCACAGGAGAGATGAGGATGTTCTTTCTGCTAGACAGGTCCCCAGTTAGCTTTGTCAACTGTTTCTATGCAGAGGTGCCTCAGTTTCCCTTCTTACAATGGGGATCACAGATGCTGTGGATGTTAATGGTAAAGGGGTGCAGCTCAGCAGTGGGTGAGATGGAACAAGAGGGCTCCAGACATTAGCCAGGCTGCTCAAAGGAGTCACATTGCCCTGGCTGGGGCTGGTTGCAGCGGAGGCTGCAGCAGAGCCCATGAAGGTGATGAGCATCCCCTGCGCCCCGCAGTGCTCACAGCCACGTGGATGCCCACAGCAGCATGGCTGTGCTGGGGACACCTTCCCCTGGGCCGGGAAGGGGAAGGAGCAGGGTGGAGCGTGGCTGTAGCCTCATCGCTTCTGGCACCTGAGCTGCCTCCTGGAGTCAGCCTGAGATGAGGGCATGGGGAAGTGCTGAGCCAGTAGACGTGCCCCCAGGCACTACCACGGCAGTAATGATCACCAGCAACAGTAGCTGCTGGCCTGGCTTTCTGTTGGTACAAGAAGCAGAGAGCCCTGAGGGGAACCTCACCTACAGCATCTGTGATGGATTTTGGAGGGAGAAAAGTTAAATCCTTGACCTATCACCACCTGGACCTACCAAAGCACCCAAGGCTCTGCTTTGGCTCCAAACCCTCTTATTTTCTGCCCATTTCTAAGCTTTACTTGTTTCATTGCCCTGGCTATGTTGATGCTGGTGGGTTTTTTCCTCCAGCCATGAGTGACTTTTCCTCTTCTTGTATCCAAAAACGTGTTACGGGAGGCAGAGACACTCAGCACCCTGCTGGCTCCTGGTCTGAAGGCCTGATCCTTCACACATGAGCCAGGGCATGAGCCAGCCCAATGCTATCAGAGGAACTTCACGCATGCAGCCAGGGAAGGACCTGTGTAAGTGCCGCTGGATTCTCCAGCTAATTGGGATCCTATGGGAGAAGTGGAGGGGGAAAACCAGCAGGAAGGGAGTGAGTGTGCCTGTCACCCTGCAAAGGGAGTGACTCAGGACACGCACACGTCCACCTAAGGGGCTCAATTAACAGTGTTTTTCATAATGATTATTACAGGAGTTGACTCAGCACTCGAAAACGCTTTGAAGTTGAGAAGTGCTGAGCTCTACCCCTGTTATTAACATAGGTTCCCGCTTAGTGGACCCTGCAGTCAGCATCTCATGTGCAGCGCCCTGGAGGGGAAGGTTTGCTCAGACACCTGCCAGAGGGAGGGCCTCATGTTTATTATCTGTGTTGGATCAAACACCTCTACTTTGCAAGTCACCATCCTCCTTCCCTTCAGATGCATTTTTAGTGCCTGCAGCAGACATTTATAGGGCAGTGGGACCTAAAGATTCACCTTGCTCTAATGCCCTTGGTTTTAGACAGTGGAAATGTCCAGGGAAAGCTGGTTTTGGTGCACTTACTCATGAGGGGAAAGTAGACCTTCAAACAGGAATCCCCCTTTGCAACCTGAACCAGCCAGCCATGAGAATGGGCTGTATGGATGGAGCATCCATACACTTGGCTTGGGGAGCCCCATGATTTCTAGTGAGTCCATTGCTAATCCCCTGCCCACATCATGAGTCCCTGTACCTGTTGAGACCCTCAAGGTGCCCTGGCTCCTCTGCCTGCCCCTGGTGGGCACACATGTGCCTGCTCAGAGCACCCGTAAACAAAGCAAGCACCCTCCACGCGCCGGAGCCCCACAGCCAGCAGCCGCAGTTCCAGTTTCAGTGGCTCTTTGATCCAGCCCCATCAATAATTCACTCTTCTCTTGCAATTCATCAAATATTTATCCTCCCCATGAATTTCCCAGCCTGGACATGTCACTATGAGGGTAGAGGCGAGGGCTGGGGAGATACCGCTCCTGGAAACTGGGTATTGCTACAGTACTAACAGCTCCCTCCTCCTTTGGCTGGTTTCACAGCTCCTCAACCCTATGATCTGCCCTAACACTCATCTTTGAAGCCTTTCTCTGCTTCTATGAGGGATGGCAAAGGCTCTGGGGTTGTACTTACTGAGTTTCTACAGGCTCTGTGAAAACACAAGTGTGGTGGAGCTGCTGGTGATGCTTCCACAAGGGGAAAGCTGAGCACTCCTCAGAGCAGCTCTTAGGGAATAGCTTACACTCTGGGTTCAAATAATCTCCAGCTTAACCTCTGGACACTGTCTTTATTGCTTCTGCCTTTTGGGGAATCATTTCCCTTCAGTATTACATAGCTTAGATGTCAGCAAAGCCTGAGTGATGCAACTGAGTCATTACATCAGCCAGCGGCCCTGCTCTGACTCTGCTGTTCTGTTATGGGAGGGTGGATGTGCTGGATGAGGACAAAGCTGTTATGGGTGCTAGGGATGAAGATGCAAAGCAGAGCAGGAATGAAACCCTTTGGCTCCTGTGATCTCTGTGCCTGACTTGGTTTTCAGGCTCTTTCAAGTGAGATGAGCCATAGCACAGAGCACATGGGGTTGGGGAGGGGGTTCTGGCTTCTGCTGCTCCCAGCTCTTCTGAACACAGGTTCTAAAGCAGCAAGGAGTAAAGTAACACTGGTTGACAGCATGTGTTTGCCTTCCAGACTACGTATCAGCAGGGCTTGGAGATGAGGTGCGCATGGTGGAGGGACAGTGCTTGGCTTCTCATTGGAAGAATGGTGATGAAAGGGGCCTGCGGCCCACAGGAGTTGCTCTTGAGGGTGGTGGAGCTGCACAGCCTTAATAAAAGGCTTTGCCTTCTCCCTGTGCAGGAAGGGAGAGCTCCTTGTTGACAGATACTGCTGCTGGCTGCATATCATTAGCACATGCGCTGAGGCGAAGGCTGCTGCCAGCAGGGGTGTGAACTGGCTCTTGTTTCAGCAGGTCACAAACAGAGGGGAATGCCAGGACCAGCTTCCCTTGAATCCCACCTTTGTGTCCATCCTGGCATGGGAGGCAGATGTAGGCAAGCGGTTGTGCCCTGTCAGCAGGGTAGGGGGGAGGGACTGGCACGGTGTGAGAAGAGATGCTGATGGCATCAGTCGAGTGTCCTGCTCTTGAGGAGTGCAGAAACCCAATCTCCACTTTCTCTGAAACTGGATTCTCAGGATGCGCTAACACCAATGAGCTTCAAGCCATGCAATCGAGACCAAGTGCGGCACAGCAAAAACCCCCACAGAACCCCGAGGCCAAGGCCAGCAGGAAGGAACATGTGTCTCCTGAGAGCTAAATTCATGTCATGACCTGCATGTCAGGCACATGTTTCCATGTCAGTGGTACACCCCTCCAGAAACCCCCTTAAAATTAAGCTGTGGGATATGTAGCTTCCTATTTTGAGGATACAACAGTTCATGGTGCTGATTTGCCCCTGCACGAGTGGGGACCTCTCAGTAGATATCTCAGCCATGCCTACTTGCTAACCGGTTCTTTTCTTGCTGACTAGGGGGGATCCAGACAAATGTGACATCTGGGGGAATACCCCTCTCCACTTGGCAGCAGCCAATGGCCACCTCAACTGCCTTTCCTTCCTCATCTCTTTTGGGGCCAACATCTGGTGCCTGGACAATGACTACCATACCCCGCTGGACATGGCAGCCATGAAGGGGCACATGGAGTGTGTGCGATACCTGGACTCAATTGCTGCCAAGCAGAGCAGCCTCAACCCCAAGCTGGTGAGCAAACTGAAGGACAAGGCCTTTAGGGATGCGGAGCGGAGGATTAAAGACTGTGTGAAGCTGCAGAAGAAGCACCACGAAAGGATGGAGAAGCGGTACCGAAAGGAGATGTCAGATAATTCAGATACCATGAGCTTCTCCAGCTATTCAAGTAGCACCTTAAGCAAGAAGTTCCAGCACATGTCTATGGTGACTTCCCTGCCATACTCACAAGCCACCATCCATGGCACAGCCAAGGGAAAGACGAAGATACAAAAGAAGCTGGAGAAGAAGAAGCAGGTAGATGGGACGTTCAAGATCTATGAGGATGGGAGGAAAAGCGTGCGGTCCCTGTCTGGTCTGCAGCTGGGGAACGATGTCATGTTTGTGAAGCAGGGCACATACGCCAGCCCCAAGGAGTGGACCCGGCGTAATATCCGAGACATGTTCCTCACGGATGAAGACACTGTCTCCCGTGCCATAAGTGACCCAGGTTTGCACATGGACTCGGCCCATTCGGAAGTCAGCACTGACTCTGGCCATGACTCCTTGTTCAACCGCCCCGGGCTGGGCACCATGGTGTTCCGGCGCAACTATGTCAGCGGTGGGCTTTTTGGGATCGGCCGGGAGGACACTGCCATGTTGGGTGAAGACAACACAGATGGGATAGGTGTCAAACTGCGGAGCCGCCTGCAGCGCTCGCCAAGTCTCAACGATAGCATTGGCAGTGCCAACAGCCTGCAGGAGAGGAACGCGGAGGAGCTGCCCTGGGATGAGGTGGAGCTGGGCTTAGATGATGATGATGAACCAGACACCAGCCCCTTGGAGACTTTTCTGGCTTCCCTGCACATGTTTGAGTTCATCTCCATCTTAAAGAAGGAAAAGATTGACTTGGAGGCCCTCATGCTATGCTCAGACAATGACCTGAAGAGCATCAATATCCCATTAGGACCCAGGAAAAAGATTGTGGATGCCATCCAGAGGAGACGGCAGACTCTGGAGAAGCCAGATGTCATTGTAGACACTGAACTGTAAGTAGGAGATGGAACCTCTGAGAGATTAAACCCTTCAGCAAGTGGAGATGTGGATAATGTAAGGTCTTGGTTTCAACTCACCTGGAAGAGTAGGAGTCCAGGTAACCTCAGTGCTTTTGTGTGTGGGCAAATTCCTGCTCGCGTGGAAACGATGAGAGTTCATAGAGGTAGCAATAGCGTTAGTTCATTACTCAACAGCCCGAATGTGGCTGGGCAGGACGTGAAGCCCTTGTTTGGTTTCATAACCTGTATGAATGCAGACTGCTCTGTGGTCTGATTCTTCTGTGCTCCCGTAGCTGGGATTTTCAACCATGCTCAGGCTTGTCTTGACTCTTCACCTTTTGAAGGCATTAGGAAATCAGCCGCAATTCCTGGTGGGACCAGGCTGATGGCAGGGTCCAGTGACATTGGGAATCCTTCTCCAGATACTTGAGATCTTACTCAGACCTTTGGCAACTGCATATCTGGGTTGGAATTGTTGCAGTTCTGTAGTGTTTGGCTGGCTTGGTTTGAAGGACCATGTGCCATGGAGGTGAAGGGAAGGCATTAGTGTGCATCTCCACACTGTCACATCTCCTGACACCCCAATCCACTGTGTTCTCTGGATTTCCCAGCCTTCAAATAGCTGTGTGCTTCTTGCTGGTTTCACAGCTTTCAGCACACTCAGGCCGAGATCCTCGGGGTACTGATGGGTTTCTCTCTCTCCCTTTGCAGATAGCATCATCATCTCCTTTTTTAATGATCCAGAAACAAACCCAGTTCTAAGTTGCCAGAAAACACAAGCCAGCGACTCCCTTCCTGGGCCAGCTGAAAGCTACAGCCATCCCCACCGGTCTCTATGGACTGCCCTCCTGCTCCCTCGCTCTGCTCCCTGTCTGTGCGATGCTCCCAGGTGGTACCTGGTATGGAGGGACAATGGCTGAGATGGGACCAGGCAGCTCCTGCCAACCTTGAAGGGATGATGGTCATTGCTTGCTGGAGGAAGAAGCTTGCTGCACTGTGCTGTCAAGGCTGTGAGACCACACAAGCCAGGAGTGGATGGAGATAAGTGATAATGCTAACAAAGGGACCTAAAATAAATAGTTACGATCCATTCTTTCCTGAGCAAGTGGCTGATGTGGGGTTTGGGCTGGAGGAGCAGAGGGATGGGAAGTCCTGGTCTCCTGATTCTCGGTTGTATTGTTTGTTGCTGTGCTGTTGGAGGGGAGTTTTGGTTACTGTGGTTTGGGGCTGTGCCAGCTCTGACTTTAGCCAGCACATCCACGAGTCCAGTCCATGCTGTCTTCTGAAATGAAGGTGGTTTGACCATGTCACTAGATGCCTTCCAGCAGTCAAACTGCTGTCCCATGGCCGCAGCGTTTCTGTTCCATCTCTCCAGGGCATTGATGTGAAGCTTGTTTGAAAGATCTTGGCTTTTGCTTCCAGGAGCATCCCAGAACTGAGCATAGCATCATGCTGCAGCCCAGAGCTTCTTCCAAGCATCCCTAAAGTATCAGTGCTCAAAACACAGCTCTGAACCATAATGTTAAGTGTTCTGCACCAATCCATCGCATCTCTCTCTGACCACTACACTCACTGTCCAAACCTTCAGCTCCATTGTACCTATGGATGGCTCCTGGGTGGCAGGAGTGTTCTGGGGTGCAGCAGCAGGATGAGGACCTGGGCAGTGATATATCCTAATGAGAAAGAGTCAACAGCCCCTTGCCATGGGGTACTGGCCATATGCCTGCTCAGGCTGTGATGCAAACTACCGGATCAGAGAAATGCTGCATGTTGTTGTTGGTACTGCTTATCCTGCCTTACCTCTAGGATGCAAATGATAAGGGATGACTGGAGCACAGTGACTCCTGACAGTCTGTATGCGCTCAGCCCAGGCCTGGCTGGGATCTGGACCACACTTAGGAGCTGTGGAAGTAGTGATTTTGCTGTTTGGATTTGTTTGGTGTGGAGCTGTGCTGCTCCCTGCCTGTGCATGCCCTGGGGGTATGTGTGCAGGGGGGAAAAGTACTCTTTGCATGCAAGGAACACTCTTTGCAAGGTGGCTCTGTGTCCTACTGCCCCTTAAGTGGCTGAAACCCCCCAGGAGAGTTGTGGGGTCCCAGCCTTGTGCTGCTGCACACAGAGATGCTCCAGCATCAGCTGAACACCACCGCAGCACGGCAGGACCAAGATCTTTCTGCACAGATGCAGATCGAGGAGGAGTTTTTGTAAGGGATTTTTAGAGCTAAAAGTGCTTTTCCATCTGAAATCACAAGTCCTGCACAGCTCCTGGCTTCAGTTCCAGGCAAAAGGGCGAGGGATCAGATGTGCTGAGTCAGCGAGTTCCCATGAGGGCTGCGCAGCGCCAGGGCCTGTTTGTTTTGGTCCCTCTCCAACGCTCAGGGATGCCAACAGGCAAGGAGAGCTCTGGATAATGTCACAGCTCCCTCTGACGGGAGTGGGGCTAGGAAAGCAGGATGGGACCCACAGCCCACTAGGGCTGAGAGGCAGCAGGGATGCGGCAGGAGAATGATCACCAAATGCTGCTGCAAGCAGGACTCAGCCTAAGGCCAGTTTTCAGGGGAGGTGATGGTGGTAAATTCATCCCCTTCCTCATGCACAAGTGTGACTTCACCTCAGCCCTCTGCCCTTGAGCACAAACCAGCTTCCCGCTCCAATACCCCAGAGATGAAGCATGCCTTTGGGTTTGTGCTGAACATAGAAGGGAAGTGATTTGCCCTGGCTCGCATCCCGGTCACTTCCGTGCAGTGGGGACCAGTTTGTTGCAACGGATGACAGGGAGAAGTGGATCTATTGGCTTGGAAGCTGCTGGAGCCTTTCGATCTCCGGGCAGCAGGATGCAACAGGTATCCAGGGGCTGCTGGATAGCTGGGGTTTGTGCACTCCCTAACTTTGCCTTTCTGCTTAGGAGCACCCAAGCAGCCGCTGGTGCTGGGCTGATGCTGACACAGATCCTTCTCCCAGCTTCTCTTTCCTCCAGAGAGCCAGTGAAAAGGTTTGGTGATGTGACAGTACCCAAGTGCCATGGGACATGTCCCCATGCAGATAAGACCAAGCCCAGAAATGCTGCTTCTGATTGCTAAGCCCTGTGACCAATGTGGTCATCTCCATGTCTGCAGGGAGAGACCAGAACTGTGCCATGGCAGTGTTGCAGAGCCCAGGAGGTGGGCTCAGACCCACATCTATCCCAGGTGGGGTGAGGAGGACTGTCTGTGTGCATAGGGGTGGCTGCCAGAGGTGTCAGCAGCCCCAGAACAAGCACCTGCTTTTTGGGTTCATGCTGATTGCTTGGTTTCCAACCACGTTACATCCTACAAGGCATGGAGATACAGCCCTTGCAGAACAGGGCACTCAAACCCCCAGCCCAGCAGACATCTCTTGGTTTTCAATCCCCCAAGCTGGCTGGGTTGCTGCATCCCAGCGAGCTCATGATGGAGACGGGCTCTACTTGCCCTGGACATGGGAAGGGGATATGGCTGTCCCCATGTCCTCAGCTCATCCCCAGGCCCCATTACTCTGCTCACTGGCAGCCTGGCCTCTATGGACAGAACCTCGCTGGTGCTAATTGCCTCTCCTTCACAGCTGACAACAACAAGCTCCTTTCGGAGAGGGCACTTGTGAAAGCAGGGTGGAGGCCGGGGCTGGCACACCCTGGAGAACACCCTTCCATAGCCTCCCAAACAGAAACCCAGCTGGCAGCAGGTTTCCCTGGATGGTGCTGCCAGGGAGCAAACACAGCCCTTCGTTCCTGCCCGTGATGCCAGGGCTGGACACGGCACAGGTCCTGCGGGCACCAGGGCAGTGGATGGCAGCATCTCCCTGGCACAGAACCTGTGATCCTGGGCATGGTTGTCCCTGAACTCCCCAAGCTACAAACACCAAACCCTGTGTTGGTGTTGAACTGGGCATCCCAGCAAAACCAGTCCCTTGGGTTTAGCTTGGACATGTATTTCTTTGTCCTGATGGTTCAGGAGGTGGCGTGTGAGGGAGTGAAGTGAGGCCGATGGGTTGTGTCTGCTCATGGCATGAACAACCTCATCCTTGAGCTGCACATCCCCGGCTCCTCAGCTGGAGAAGCATCACTCACAAAAGTGATGCTGATTCACAGGCCCTGCCCTTAGCCCCATGTGGCTGTTGCAAGGGTGATGTGTTGGCACGCTCTGTCATTCAGGTGCTGTTGTCTCCTTGTCCACAGGATCTGGCTGGGCTGATCCAATAAGCAATGTGCATCATATTGAGATAGCAAGCAACAGGTTTGAAACAAGCAAACAGCAAAATTGTGTCAATGGGATACTGCAGGTACTAAAATCAGCTGGTCAGATGACACTAGGAAGAGCACATCCGGATCATGATCTGGAGGAGGGAGAAGCAAGGGAAGGTTTGGGGGACCAAGGGTGTTCTGTGGCTGTGTTGTTGGAGATGTGGGTTTGCAGGCGCTGAGTGCGCATTGCAGCATCCCTGTTCCAGTGCTGGGTACCACAGCCACCCCAGAGGGGATAACACGGCTGCTTCCCCTATGGAGCTGGCAGCACTGGGATTATCGGCTGCTCCTCTTGGATGGTTTGCTCAGCCATGCCACGTGGGGCTGGAATGGAAACCGAGAAAGGACATCACCTGCAGGACACCAAGTGAGTCCTACAGGAAGAAGATGGGACCATAGGGGGGGACTATCCCTTGGAACACCGAGTCCTGAGCTCTGCCTGGTGCTCCTCCAGCCTCACCTGGAGCTGGTGACTGGTGATGGCCACAGTGCCCACACCGGAGGGTGACACTGGGGTCTGGGACCTGCCGGGCCAGTGTGGGCCATTGCTTGCCACTTGCTTAACTATTTCCTGCCCATCCCGCCAGGATTCACTTCCTGGCTGGGCAGCTGAGTAACACACGGCTGCAGGAGGGTGGATGGCAGGGAGCAGGATGGAGGCTCCATGCAGAGCTCCTGCAGCACGCCCCAGCTCTGCCTTGCCTTGCGCTGTGCCCACCAGCCAAGCACAGGGCTGGGTGCAGTGCTGATACAGCCTAGGTTGGATGCAGCACCTCACAGGGGCTTTGCAACAGTTTTTAGGCCCTTCCAGAGTTATTCCCAAAACCAAAATGCCCCAAAGGCAGCAACACGGACAGGCTCAGCGTGCCTTCCTTGTGAGAGAGCTGCCAAGCAGACCAGGAAAGCAGGAAAAGTGGAGTGTCATTTTCTTTTAGTGCTGACTTTAGTTATTAACAGAGCAAATTATTTTCTACATCTGTTTCTCACAATTCATAAATATTAGCAAATATCAGGGGATGCCATGGATTCTACCACCAAGCATCTCAGAGCTGGAGTGAGCTCCATGGTACCCATCACCCTGGTACCCATCACCCAGCTTGCTTTCAGTCCTGGCTGCTGAAAGAGCCCAGGGATGTACCCATAGGCAGCACTGAGCATCCCTGGGGGAGCCGGGGCATAACAAGGTGTGGGGCATCACCAGTGCCTTTGTTGGTCTGCCTGCTGTACGTGGAGCAGATATTCACTCAAGGTGCAGGGCAGGAGGATGCTCCCTCCTGGATGTTCAGCTAAAATCCCTGACTGTTGCTGAATGAGGGCCAAGGATGGGGCAGCACCTCCCACAGGCCCCAGTGGACAGTTTGCTCTGTAACCATGGAGCTGTGGCTGCAATAACCTTTTCCAGCCTCTGCAGCAAGGGTATGGAGCCATTAATGCAGAAGCACACAAGGAAATGTCCCCACTATGAGATCTCTCAGCACCCCTCAGCACTCAGGCTGGGTGAGCTGGGTGCTAATGGGGGAGCTACAGGGTCACCTATAGCTGAAAGAGCCATATGTCTTCTCCCAAGTTCCTGCCCCAGCAGCATAAGGGGTCATAGCTGAGAACTTCAGGCTGTGGGGACTTTTGGTTGGGGTGAAGCTGTGCCTGCAGCTGGGTACGTGGTGTTAGTCTGGATCCATCCTGCTGAGCATTGGTGGTGCTTCTGGGGATAACTGCGCTTTGAGAATAGGCACTGCCTGATCTTTGTCCCCAGCAGCTGAACATTCCTGCCCCCATGACACCCATGCTCCTGGCTCGCTCTGACCTGGCCCTGAAACCCATGGTGAAGACACAGGGCTGTGCCCAGCACTGCCTATGGGGATGCTGAACCTATGGGAGCTGTGTGTTAGGAGAACTTGACTCTAACCCCAGCAATGGGGCTGGCTCTGCGTTGTTCCATGTGCCCAGCAACACAGCATCTCCTGTATGAACAAGGGATCAGCTCAGCAGGGATGCAGACGGGTCCAGGGGTGATGGCAGGTGACAGACCCTGTGTAGCTGGGACAATACTGACACCGTCTCCTGGGTAGCACTGGGAACATGCAGCCTGGGGGGAACACCGGTACTGCAGGACTGATGCCCTGCATGGCCTGTACATCCTGCTCTGGACACTGGTGGAAGAAAGGTGGGTAGCAAAGGCACTGCGGGGACTGTGGGCAGTGATCCCAGCTTTCCTCATTATCCCTTGCTATTTTGGAGGGACAGGGACAACCTTTCTGCTGCTCCTGCTCCCTGATCTTCATCTAAGCTTTAAGCTCTTAGGATGCACTTTGACAAGTGTGCTTTCCTGCTGCAGCACACCAAGCTCCAGCACACCAGCACTCTCCAAAGCCAGCAGAACCACCTGGCCCACAAAGTCCTGGTGAGACCAGGAAGAGGAAACACCCAGACAAAGGCTGGACCACTTGGCCCCCTGTGATACTGCACTATCCTGGAGCAGCAAGGAGGGGATTCAGCCCAGAAACCACCTACACCCAGACAATAAGTCCTAGACAAGCATTTAAGCCCTGGTGGGGATGGATTACCTTGGGGTCCCATCCCTGGTGTGTGGATGGGGAAACACATCTCATCGGCCATAGGCAGTGCTGGTGAGAAGTGCAGAGGAGCACACGGGAGCTTCAATGGCAAAAGGCCTGAGCAGGGCAGAGTAAGGCTCCTGGCAGCTGCCCTGGATGCTGCCTTTACCTCTGCTATGATAAACCCTCATTCTGACCCTTCCACAGCCACAACCAGCCCCTGAGCTTGGCACTGGTCCCTGCCAGCACCCAGGGCAGCTGCAGGTCACAGCACCATGGTCAGATGCCACTCTCAAACCCTTCTGGTCTCTGTTACAGCAGAGCTCCCACGTGAACACCCATTATTTCAATCACCGCATTGGTGTTTCAGAGCACCCCTCCTGGGCTGGGGGCTCCAGTGGTGTCCTGCAAGGCCAGGGAAGCCTGAGCAGCATGGGCATCCCCCAGGGGGATGCACAGGGCAGCCATGACCCCATCCAAGCCGCTACCTCCTGCTCCAGGAGCCCAGCCCTCATCCCTATCCAATAACCGAGCTAATGAGAGCCTCTGTCAACAGCCCCGCAGCCCGCGCGGGGAAGGACAACGCCTGCTCAAGGGACCCGGGAGGAGAAACCTGTTCCACTGACCTTGCTCCATCACCGCCGTCCTGCCTGCTCCGAGGGCGAGTCCGGGGCTGCGGTGGGGGGCGAGCGGCTCGGCCTCACCTCAGAGGCACGGGGAGGATGAGGATGAGGAGGAGCGGGGCCGGAGCTGCATCACTGCGGTGCTGCAGGGGCTCGCGGCGCTGACAGTGGGACCCCGCTCCGTCGATGCCGCGTCTCGTGGCTCCTCGCCTGCCTGCAGAGCCTCGCTCCACCCCTCATCAGTTAATAAAGCCTCCGCCGCGCCCGGCCCTCCTTTGCCACTGACTCACGGGCTGACCATGCCCAATCCCCGCACCAGCGTTTTCTGACCCATGAAGGCAGGCTCATCCTCACCGCTCTCCTGCTTTCCTTACGGGAGAGCACCGAGCATCAAAGCAAACCCCCTGCGGCGCTTTGCAGCCCGCAAGTGGCGCCTGAGGGTGCTCCAAAGCATCGTACGGAGACCCTGTGCAGACCCTGCCTATGGGTTTCATGGGTAATGCATAGTCCTCAAGGGCACTAACAGGCGGCCAGGGGCTGTCTGCACCCACAGGCAATGTCCCCCAGGGGTTTTGCTTGTGTTTCAGGGCTTGGGAATGGGAGGTGAGCAGCGCATGCTGTTCTTAGCATGGCATCCTGCCCATTCCAGTGCCAGGGAATGCCTTCGCCCTCTTGCCCTGGTGCTTTGGCACACCTCCATCACCCCGAAACCCAGCTGGTCGGGTTTGGAAAGCAGGCCAGGGATGGCTGGGAAGGTGGAGGCTTTCTGGGTGCCTGTCAGGCTGTGCTGGGCTCGTCTCTGCAACTGGCCAGGGGACAGCCCTTGCCACATCTGCCCCTTTGGAGAAACATGAAACGTCCCTTTCCTTTTGGTTGCTTTCAAAGACAACAGCAAAAACTGCTCCATGTGAAACAGAACTGCATGCCAAAGGGTCCTGAGATGAAGGATGAGCACCTTTGAGTCACAGCAGGGACGAGGTTATAGCACCCCCCAGCAGTCCCATAGGAAAGTGGGACCCATGGGAATGCTCAGCAGGTACAGGGATCCCCAAGGAGTGGGACCCTGGACCTTTAGGCCGAAGGATCATATGCAGTGCTGGGCCAGCAGAGGCAGGGACTGAGGCAGGATCCAGCTTAGCTGTGGCCCAGCGCTGCCTTACATAAGCGGTTATACAAGCCCGTGCAGGCAGGGTGCAGGCAGCAGCATCAGCATGTCTGGGACAGGAACCCTGCTCTGGGATAACGCCTGCAGGAATGGGAACAGCCGGGCCCCCTGCCCTGCACTGGGTCCCTTGTGACAGCCCCAGGTGGCAGCAGCATCCCAGTGTGGTGCCCACCAAGGATACACAGGCTGCCTGGAGGAGCATGGTGGGGATAAGCAGCACCCATAGAGGAGGGTGAAGATGGCCTGGTGGTGTCCAGCACACCTTGTCCCCACCGGCACCCGCAGATAGATCAATCCCCAGTACTTGAGGCAGCCAGTGTTAGTCACCCAGCCCGGGGCTGCCCTCAGCTCCCATGGGCAGCAATGCTCCCATGGGTAGGAATGCCACATGCTCAAACTGCCTTTCCCAGGCAGGATTAGCCCCTGGGATAGTGTCCCCAAGCTGGGGCTGGTTCAACCTTGTGCAAGGTAGATGGGTTGGGTGCTGCCAGTGGCTCTCTATGCTGGGGAGTGATGAGGAGGTCTCCAGCCCTCCCTGAGCACCCCACAGACACCAGGAGCTGGAGAAGGTAACACAGGGTGGATGCCTTCCTCGCTGAAGGGGACCATAAGCTCCATTTCTCACCACCCCAGGGGGAGATGATGCCAAGAACTGCCCCAGCCCTGAGAGCAGCACAAGGCCCTGTTGGGATTGAAGGCTAAAAAGAAAAGCACCTTTTTCACACTGTTTCTTCCTCAAAATGATTGGGGGTGTGAAAAAGGCGGGGGAGCTAGCAGCACTCAGCGCCTCTCCTCACATGTCCTCCTCACCCACCTCCACACCAGGAGAGCATTCCCAAGGGATCAGCCCTTCAGCAAGGCAGGGGCTGGCCACTGAAACCCACTCACGATATCGCTGTGGCCTTGTCTTCCGCACAGGTAACACTGTTTGATTTTCCACCAGCTCCATTCCACCAAGTTGGTTTCACCCCTTTTTCCATCAAAACACCAGCCTTAGTCACCCCTCTTCCAGCAAATCACCCAGTTATCCATGGACATCACCAATACCACGTGCTGCAAGGTGACATCCTGCCCTGGGAGCAGGGCTATTCCCAGAACCACCTCCAGCGGCGCTCAGTAAATCCCGCTATCAGCTCCCTGCTGGCCACAGCCCAGCCGGGGACGTGGCCATGGGACAGCTCCTGCGTTTGCCATCAGATCTGGCCTCCCATGGGCCACCCGGGGCTGGCAGGTGCCAGGGCGGCGCCGGTGGCACCTCGTGAGCCCTCTGCGCACATCGGAGGAGCCCTCGGGGCTGTGCCAAGTGCCCGGTGACGCTGGTCCTGCGGCCGCGAGCGGCGTGGGAGGTGAGGCTTATCTCGCCCTGCGCCGAGCTTGGCTCATTGTTGATTGTTCTTTCACCATTCAGGAAGAATGGAAAGGGAAAAGAACCACCCACCCTCAGTTTTGTGCTGTCTGGGTCTCTGTGGGTGCTGAGGCTCTGTCTGGCTGCCCTGGATACGATTCTTAAGGAACAACAAGGACGCTCCAAAGGGGTAATCCTGATCCCCGGCCGTTCGATGGACCAAAAGAGGTTTTGCAGGATGCAGCTTTCATAAAGCAGCAAGGACCCTGCAGAGGAGTAATCCCAATCCCAAACCATCCGATGGACCAAAAGAGGTTTTGCAGGATGCAGCTCTTATAGGGCAGCAAGGACCCTGCAGAGGGGTAATCCCAATCCCCAGCCATCCGACGGACCAAAAGAGGCCTTGCAGGATGAAGGGATGGTTTTAGGGCTGTTTTGTACCCAGACTCGTCTCTACAGCCCCTTTCCCCCTATGTCCTGCAGCCCAGTGACTCCCGGCGTCAGAGGGCTGACAGAGTTGGTGAGGATGCTGAGGATGCTCAGAGGGCCCCAGGACCCCCGAGCTGGCCATGGCAGCCAGCCCCACCTGCCACAACAGCTCCTGCCACCCACAGTTTAGCCCTAACCTGGTTTCTATTCTAAGCCCTCTTTTTTTTCCATAGGCCTCCTCCCTCTTTCGCTTCGCCCCACTTTGCCCTCCCAGCAGCTGCCACTGACCCCGATCCTGGCTGAGGTGAGAGGTCAGGGGGGCTTCTGCTTCCCTGGGCTGGCACTAAGGAGCAGCACCTTGGACTGGTTTATGGTGGGAAGGGGAAAGCTTGAGGAATGGGGCTGGGAAGACTTCTTCTGTGGCAAAACCGGTTGCAGGATCAGCAGCTTTCCTGGTGTTTGCTCCTTAGGAGGCTGCAGAATGCCAGTTTTGGGGCATTGGAGGTGGAGGATGGCTCCTTCACCCAGTGCTGCTGGCAGGGCTGGAGATGCAGCTTTGTGCCAGGCAGAGCTGACCTGCAATGTCCTCTGGGCTCCTTCAGCTGTTCTCTTGGTGGATGGAGCACCACTGCTCCAAAGGTATCATTAGAAGAGTCCCTGTTTTTCCAAGCTAACTGGTTTTATGGGTCCGGCCGTGCTGATGAAATAGCTGCCAAGCACTGTGTGAGTTATCCCTCTGGCTGGCAGGGTGCATCTGGGAGCTCGCCTTGAAGGAGGCACAAAAGCTGCCCTCAGTGTGGTGGCACTCATGGGAGGCAAGTGTGGCAGGGCACTGGGAATGATGGGCACTTTCCTAGGGAAGGTGGGCTTGGGACAGTTGAGCCCTAGAAGGTCAGTTCCACTTGCGTGGGTTTGGGGGCTGTCCCGTGTGCAATGGGCAGGGTGGACATGTGGGGCTGGATGTGTCCCCAAGCCTGGCAGGGATATGAAACCCATGTGGATGGAGCTGGGACAGCAGACCCTCTCCTGGCCCCTCTGATCAGCCATCACCTCCCCACAGCAGCCAAGAGCAAGGGATTAGATTGTGGCCACACAAGACCCAGGGAGACAGGGGAGCGTTCCTGTAGCCCGGCTGGATTGGAGCAGCCCTTTGGCTCCCAACCAGATTTGCAGCCAGCAGCAGTGACGCAGCGCATTGACTTCCCAGCCTGGCTCGCTCCCTTCTCCAGGCACTGCCTCCCGGGCACGCTGGGTTATGTCATGAGCTGCCCTCACCTCCTCTCCAGCCAGAGCAGTGTGGGATCAGGCACAGGCCCATGGACCATGGCACCCCACTGCTGTTTGCACCCAGGGTGGTACCAACCTACACAGTCTATGCTGGGGCAGAGCACAGTCCCATGCCCCGTGCTCATGCTGGGCATGGGGCAGCATTGTTCAACCCCTCTTCTTGTCAATTAAGGCCATGTATAGGCTTCATGAGCTTTCTGTCTTGCAGGAATCCTGCTTTCCATTAATTCAACATCTCTTGATCCTACATAAACCAGAGTCAAGACACAAGTACTGGTCTGTGCCCTCATCAGCTCTGGTTTCTTAAAGTGGGCAAACACAACAGCCCCACCAGAGCATGTCCCAATAGTCCGGGGGGAGAAGGCAAGAGGGTCTTGTCCCTGAGTCCTACCCTCCCTCTCAGCCCCTTTGCTTTCCTTTCCTTCCCTTCCCATGAAGGTGGGAGCTGGCAGGGAGACCTGGCCCTGTGGATAGCGGTGCTGAGCTTCCCTGGCAAACAGTTCTTGCTCATCCATGGATCAGCCCCAGGCAGCAAGTGCTAGGTAGTGCCACCCACAGCACCTCACCAGGGTCCTCATCCTTGCATGCTGAGGAGGTTGGAAACATCCCTCTTTCCTAGAGAGGGAAGAGGATGGAGCCTGCACTGAGTGGTAGAAGTTCCATGTGGATGCCTGCCTATGCATGGCAAGCCCTGGTGGCTCTGTCCTAGTGACCAGGGGGGCACCAAGAGCTGGTGTTGGGCAGTACCATGCTTACAAGGAAAGCACGTTTAAACATGTTAAAACCAGTAGTGGCTGGTTCCCTCCTCAGGACTCATCATTGCTTTCCAGGCTCACAAAAGAGTTGCTGGACTGGTAGGTGAGAGGGCTTGGCCGTCCCTTGGTGGCACTGCTGGTGTCAGGCTTGGCATTGTGGAAGCAAACAGAGATAGATGGAGCCTGCAGCATCTCCACCATGAGTTGGGTAACTCCTGGCCAGGCAGTGACGCCAAGGACCAAGGGGTGGGGGCAAGCAGTTTCGGTCGGGGCAAGAGCAGAGGCACCCAAACCAGTGATTACCTTCGCCCTGAGCTGCTAAGTGGAGGAAGTCTGTGATTAGTTGACACTTCCAGCTGGGCTTTGGAAATTAAGCCCAGCTGGAACAGGGAGTGGATGACAACTGCTTTATTCACTGCTGATATATAAAACTGGAAACACAGTCCAGGTGCTGTATCAGCATCCTCCGGTGGGGGGGAACAAAAGGGATAGTGGCGGACATTGCAGTGAGGCCCTGGGGTGTTTATGGGTAAAGATAGGGTTTGGTGCTGTGGCTTCAGGCCCTGTGCAGAGGTGTCCAAGGGCTCAGGGATGGGGCTTGTGCTGGGTTTGGTTTTCATGTGCAATTGGCTTTGAACCTGCACCAGCCACTGCTGAGGCCCTGCAGCTTTGGGCAGGAAGGGGCTTGCACCCAGGGCTTGTCCCTGGGCTCTGGGGTTCTTGTGTTTGCAGGTGGCTACTGGAAAGGGAAGAAGGAAGGTGGCTGTGTTCCCCTGCGTGGCGTAGCCTATACCAACCCCACACGAAGGAGAGCATCCTATTCTGCATGTGCAGCCCCAAGGTTCTGTATCTGCTCTGCAAATGGGGGATGTCCGTGGTCCACCCCTGTGGTACAGCTGCATGTTTGCCTGCCCATCGTCCCAGCCCTAGAGCTGGGAGGGCTCAGGTCCTGCCATGCCCTAAAGCTTGCAGCACTGAGGCCCTAAGCCAGTGAGGCTAGCAGGTAAAACCCTTCTTCCTCCAGAGAGCAGCATCCATCCAGGAGTCAAACAGGGATGAGAAAAGTACGGCAGCAATGCAAAGTATGGTGTGAATGACACTGGGTTTGTGGGATTTGCACCCTTTCTGGCTGGGCAATGCTCTTGGTGCGGCTCTGCCACCCAGCCACTTCCGTCTTGAGGTGCCAGGTAATGCAAGGTGACATTGGATCAACGCAGATCCTGGACAAGACCATCAGCCTCCATCCACAGCACCTCCCCTGCAGCCGTGCATGACCCAGGTTAGGGCAGCACGGCTTTGCCAGCCCCGTCTCGCCGCCGTTTGGTCCGTGCCCACTGCCTGGCACAAACAGATCTCCCAGATTAGCCAGTGCCAGGATCCAGCTTCTTCCCGGAGCTGCTGAGTGCGAGTGAGGAGTTTCCCATCACCCGAAGTGGCCGTGTGTGCCCTGCAAACAGCGAGGCGTCCGGGGGGGTGTTTATTTAGAGTTAAAAGCGTGACATTGCACGTCCCGGCAGGGCTGGGAGCACACAGGCTACCGAACAGCCTTGGATAGACCTGGCATCTCGCCGGCCTCATCCCAGCCTGGCACTGCAAGGAGCTCCGAGGGAGGCTGTGGCTGCACCTGGAAAGGGACTTTACACCCCGTAGGCAGGGGCTCGATGGCTGTGCCACCCCATGCACCCGCTGAGAGCTCCGTGCCCTGGCACAGGGATGAGGCTGGGTCTCGCTTTTTGGGAGCCCAGGGCTGAGCGCCCTTTGCTTTGGCAAAGCGACAGAGAGCAGCGTTGCGCGGAGCTGCGACTCCCTCTGGTGCCTGCCCCGAGGCTCCTGAGCTTGTCCCTTCCCTCTTCCCGCAGCCCCATGATGGAGGGTTTGGGGTGCCCTGCCTGGCTGTGGGGCAGTACTGGGGTGGGGGGTGAGTGGGGACCGGTGCCCAATTCCCGCCTTGGCAGCAGCATTGGGAGCCGCTCGGCTGCGGAGCGCGGGATGTGCCAAGAACTATGGGGCCAGGGGCTGGATCTTGGGGGGATAGAGCTGCTTTTAGGGGCACAGGGATGCTTTGGGGGGATGGAGGCAGGGCTTTGCCTGCAGATGGAGCTCCTCGCTCTCCCGCCGCCCGCAGGGGTGGGATGAAGTATTATTCAAGGCAATTTTCTCCTTCTTGAGGTGCCTGCCAGCCCCTAAAAGGAAAAAAGGCCGGTGCTTCAGCTCTCCCTGCTGGGGTGGGGATGGTGGCAATTAGTGTCCCATTAAGTTAATTACACAAATATGCTTGGCCTGAGAGAGGAGGGGGAAGCCCCACCCAACCCCGGCTATTAAACAAGCAAATCTCTGCAGCCTCAGTGATGCCAGGGAAGGGGATGATGGTGGGTTTGGGGTGTCTGACTGCAGCAGCTGGGGGAGCTGATGGTACCTTCACTGCCAGCCCCTGCAGTCTGCTCCTTCCTCTTCTCTGGAGGAGGAAGGGGAGGGTGTGCAGAGGATGAGATGGCTTCAAAGGAGACTTTGCCCCTCTTCATACCAATACTGGGATGCAAATACTTTTGCAAGCAACTCCTGCATTTGGGGATGGAAATGGTCCCTTTGGGGGCTGTAGAGGGCTCTGCCACTGGGGGGATCAGCAGGGAGGGCTTAGGGCTGTTAGGTGCATGTGTACCCTCGTGTTAGGCTAAAATGGCCTGTTTCCCATCCTTCGGGAGCAGTGATATGGGAGGATACTGCTGGGGGCCAGGTTTGTCCTTTTTAGGTGCCAGGGCTTGGTCCTGAGGGCTGAAGGTTGGGTAAGGACAGTGGTGAGGGCCTGCCTGATTCTTGGGGCTGGCAGCTTCCTATGGAGGTGCTCGTGGGACTCTTGTGGTGCCCATGGAGATGAACAGGCACAGGGTCAGCAGCTGCCGGCAAGAGCTTGCTGTATGGGGATTACACTGATCCCCTCCAGCTGCCCTGCTGTGTGCCCAGGGATTTCTGAGTCTTTAATGTGTTTTTCCTGCTGAATCAAAGGTGTTTGTGTCCACAGTGAAAGGGCCAAGTCAGCGTTTGCTTTCATCCTTAAAGCCTCAGCTGGGTCAGTGGGGTTGCATGGCTTGGCCTGTGCATGGTGCAAAATCAGATGTAAATTGGGAGTCAAAAAGCTCTTTTGGAAATGGAGATCTGGAAGGCAGAAAATAATCAGATTTGGGGCTTTAGCTCTGAATCTGTTGGCTTTCCTTATGCCTTTGCTCTCCTTGTTGCAGCTGTGTTCCTGTGAGCATTGTGACTGCCACATTCACTGGAGCCCAAAGGAAGAGGCTCTTATAGGTTCAGTGCTTTCCCCAGAAGCCAAGACAGCCTCTCAGTGGAAGGTGTCCCTTCCCGTGGCAAAGGGTTGGAACTGGATGAGCTTTAAGGTCCTTTCCAATCCAAACATATGGTTTATGATCCCAGTAGCAGCAGGGATATGAACTATGCCATGTGCCTGCCTCCGCCTGAGCACACCAGCACACTCACTGCTGGCTGCAGTGGGATCCTGATGGCTCAAGCTGGTCTTGGATATGGGGTTGATCCCCATCTCCTCCTCCTTGGCCAACTCCACGTAACCAGCTCTGCTCTGCACTAGTGTAATGGCAGCTCCACCACTGCTCACCTTTGGCACCTGTGGTGTGATGAAGGTAATGAGGGCATCACTCAGGAACGGATGCAGCAGCCCCATCCAATGCACCCTTTGTGTCTGACACCCACCTCCCTCTGGCTTGGCAGCACCCATGGGTGCTCTCCCATCTGTGGGCTTCCCTTGCTGTGTATCAAAATGAATCACTGGCCTGGCTGAGCGTTGGATGATTCTGTAATTCGTGGCTCTGGAAGTAATCTTTCGTAATAGAAGCTTTTACAGTAAATGGCGCCTCAGCTCCATCCCTTTTGCAGATGTGATTTTCTTTAATTGT
Source organism: Psittacus erithacus (assembly GCA_009867235.2). Lineage (NCBI taxonomy): Eukaryota > Metazoa > Chordata > Aves > Psittaciformes > Psittacidae > Psittacus > Psittacus erithacus. The sequence continues at coordinate 37,823 of WYDI02030037.1, forward strand.
TGTTAATCTTCTTCCAGGATGTGATGACAATCCCTGGGGATTGGTGCAACCTGGATGTGAGGTTTGCTTCCTTGAAAGTGGCTGCAGTGATGTACTGTTATTGGAGGCGCTGAGCCTGTCCCAGTTTGGGGCTGGGGTACCCCAGCAATGGGTATAGATTTGTCTATGGGTTTGCTAAGGGTCAGTTGACCTGATGGGGGTTTTGATTGGGAGAAACAACAAAGCAAGAGGAAATCCAGTGCCGCAGTAAGAAGTGATGTGGCTTTAACCTTCCTCCACATAGAAACAGAGCTCAGGAGGTCCCAGTCTGTGCATGGGCAAAACCCCAAAGCTTTTGGTGTTCCTGCACTGCGTTAATCAGGAGGCATGATGGAAAGGGCAGGAAATTTGTAGGGAATTCCTGAGAACAGCTGGAAGAGGGCCCCTGTGGGGTCGGGGCTGGGTGCCAGGCACAGATGTGGGGTGACCTGGTCCCTGACTGATGCCCCCCGTCTCCCCAGGCACGGAGGTTTGCGCTGTGCAGCTTCGCAGCAGCAACAATGTGTGCCGGCAGGAGCAGGCAGCCGCGCGCTGCCCCCTTCTTCCGCAGCTTCCTCCTGGCTGGGAAAAAGGCCGGGTTTCCCCCAAAAACAGCTCCCTCATGGGACAGGCGCCGTTTGCTGCCGCTCCCCGGCAGAAGCGAAACCCTATCCCCGTCCTCAGCGCTCCGCTTGGGTTTCTCCGGGCTATTTCTAGCACTTGGCTCCTTCTCCTCCAGCGTTTCCACTGCCTCGCTCCATCTTTTTTCCACTCCTCCGCTGCCCCCGTCTCCCCATGCCCTCGGCCCAGTGTCCTCCCCATGGCCCCATCGCGGGGGCTGCTCCTCAGAAGGGGCTGCCGAGGCGGGTTATTGCCAATGGCTCATCTGCATCCGCCCTCCTCCCGTCCTCCCGTGCTCCTCCCTTCTCCAAATCGCTGCTGTACGACACCACCGGTGCGCGGTGCTGCGCGGCCTCTCCGCAACAGCCAGCACCGGGGGAGCCACCGCACCGGGGCTGGCGTGAGTAGGGAGCTGCGGTGGCGGGGGGTGTCCCCAGGGCGGGAGGCTGGGTGGCTCCGGCTGTCACCGCTGCCTTGTGTTCTCCCGTTTGGTTTTGCCATCCCCGTCCTTCCCGTGTCCTTCAGCGGGAGCCAGGGAGCCCGTCGGCACCGGGGTAGGGTGCTGTGGGTGCTACTCTGTGTGTGGCTTCTGCTTGGCAGGGAGATGCCGCTAGAGGATGAGGACGCAGCGAGGCAGAGGGGACAGTGGGTCAATGGCGAGGTCAGTGGTACCCCGTGGCTTGGGGAAACAGGGGACCCGCAGCTCCAGGACATGACAGCACCCGATGGCAGCAGGACGGGGCCAGCACTAGATGACAAGGACGTGACTGCCAAGGGGCCCCTGCAGCGAGCAGGGCAGCGTGAAGAATCCCTGATGGCTGAGCTCTCGGAGCTAGTGCAGAAGGTGGTGAAGAACAGCAGCTGGTGGGAGCGGCACGGGGTGGACATCAGCATCCTCGGCTGCAGCTTCCTCCTGCTCCCGGCAGGTAATCCAGGTCAGCCCCTCCAAACCACAGCTGAGGGGTCCCGTTGCCTCCTCCTCGTGGCTTTTGCACTGCTGGTGCCACTTGGTGCTGGAAGCTATTAAACCTGTAATAAGGCTTCAATAACCCCTTCACCCTGTGCTATGGGGTACCCTGACCCCATTGGGAATCCACAGTGGGTGATAGTGCTATCCAGGGTACAGCCTGGGGTGAGGGGATGATGCCCTGCAGATGGGCACCAGGCAGGATTGGTGTGCCCCATCCGTGTCCTGCCATGGAGCAGGGAAACGCTGATGGGTTTAGGTGATAATAGCCCCAGCTGTGGTAGGTGCAGGGGGATGTTGTTGAGCAGAGGGCTCCAGCGGCATGGTTGGGAAGCTGCAGCTGGTACTTCCTCTTGCTGTGAACTCATGGGGATGCTGAAGTCCTGGCAAAGTTGTACTTGCTGTCAGTGCCATCTTGACTGGAAGTGGGCAGACCTTTACCGTGATGGTGAGCGTGACTGGTCCAGCCATGCAGGGTGGTGTGGAGGGAAACTTTCCAGCTCAGGCAGTTTAAATACCTGTAACTATGTCTGAAAAACAGGTTTAGGGCTGTGTCTGGCTTGTTTGGGTGTAGCAACGCCTCCAGCCCGGCACGGGTGAGGAGGGCAGCAGCTCATGTGCGTGCCCAAGCTCCTGCCCGGCTGGTTTCTCCACAGGGTTCCTGTGCCTGAGGTCAGCCCAGGCCATCCCTTTCCTGGCTGGTGTCCTCACCCTTGGCGTGGTGCATCACACCCTGACAGTGAAGGGCAGTCACCTGGCCAGCCACAACGCCTTGACCGAGTCCAAGTCCTGGAGCAAAGTGTGGGCCATCTTCTTCATTGAGGTGAGCAGGGCTGTGGGGTTTGGGTCCCCCTAAAATCCCCAGCATCTCAAATCCATCAAGAACAGCCGCCTTCTTTTCCAGCCTGGTTTGGAGCCTGTGGAGTGCAGAGCATCTCCGCTGGGTTCCTCTCCCATGAGCCCAACCCTGGTGCTGTGGCTGCAAGCATCTCCTTTCTCTTCCCTCCCAGCTCTGCTCAGCTTTCACAGTCGAGCAGGCCACTTACAACCATGTGAAGATCCACCATGGCTACACCAATGTTATCGGCCTGGGGGACTCCAGCACATGGAAGCTTCCTTTCCTGAACCGCTACGTCTACATGTTCATTGCGCCTCTTGCAGTGCCCATCTTAACCCCTCTGGTTGCACTTGGTATGTGTCCCAACCACCTTGGGATGGGGTGTAGCATATGGTGAGCTTGTTACTGAGCAGATCTCACCCTACCAAAGGGTCCTGACTTGTTTGGAGCCATCAGGTTAACTATGCAAGCCCATGGTGGGATACAGGGCTGCAGCAAAGGCAGGCGGTGCTGCACTTGCTCTGTGGAAGGCATCTGCAGCATCTCCCTGCTGGTGCTCAGAAGCACTTCACATTTTCCTATGTTGGATGTTGAAAGCTCTGGCAAAGGCCATCATGAGCCTGAATCACCCCAAATTTGTCCTCCTTTGATTCAGCCCCTTGCCTGTAGCACGGTTCAGTGTTATACCTGGGTCTCTGGTGAGAGCATTGCATGGGGTGTGTTTGATGATTGTGTTTGGGGGTCTGTGGGGCTAGGAAGCAACAAGCTTGGGCAGACAAAGTGGTGGCACAGGGAAAATGGTAGTGCCAGGAAATGATCATGGAGAAGAGGCTGAGGAAGTGCAGCCCCCTTGGTTGAACAGCTCTGGCCAATGCCAAAAGCATAGATAATGACTTGGCACGTGGTAAGACATGGAGATGCATCCCAATCCCTGTGCGGTGATGCACAGCTGGACCCTCTGCAAGGGATGCAGCCTGTCCTGGAGACCCAAAAACCAGGCTGGGGGTGTGAGGCCAATGTGGAGGATGGGGAAAGGGAGATGGAGGGTGGGATAAGATGTAGGGTTATCGGGACACAGCTTGGTTGCTGGAGCAGCAGTGATGGCAGGAAGTGTCAGCTCCTCTCCCGTGTGATGCTTCTTCCCTGTGCAGACTTGTTGAGGAACGTGGAGTGGAAAGCAGCTCTCCGGACACTCTGCTGCATGTTTCTGGGTCTCTACTGCCATTACTGGCTGCTGCTCCATGTCTCAGGCTTCCAGTCACCGTGGTCCGCCCTGCTCTGCATGCTGCTCACCCGCTCGCTCCTGGCCCATCCCTACATCCATGTCAACATATTCCAGGTAGAGACCTGAGGCTCCAAGATGTCCTGATAGTGGTGGGGATGTGTCAGCCTCCACTGGTGGCACAGCCCTGACACTGCTGGGTAAAGCTTGTGTCAGCTTAAGGCGTGTGGCTTGGTTGTCACCTCTCGTGTGCTGATGTCGTCATGGGGAGGATCAGGCTGGTGGTGCTGGGGTTGGAAAGTGGTGGCCATAGGAGGACATCAGGGCAGATGAGTGCAAAGGGCTGGAGGGTGATGTCCCCTGCGATGGCTTGCAGGGTTTGGGGAGGTTGGTGTGTTCAGTGTTGGTGTAGCTGCTATTACAGGTATTAGGATGGAGAGGGTCTGGTGGCTCATCCCAAAACGCGGCTTAGCCTGAGGGTCACCTTCATGCTCTCACATGGCCAGAGCTATGGCTGGCCCTGAAGGGTCTGGGGGGTGTTGGGTGCTGTGGGGTGCCCACCCTGCCTCTCCCGCAGCACATCGGGCTCCCCATGTTCGCGGCCGATCGGAAGCCCAAGCGGATCCACCTCATGAGCCTGGGTGTGCTCAACCTGCCCCGCAACGCGCTGCTCGATTGGTCCTTCGGCCACTCGCTCATCAGCTGCCATGTGGAGCATCACCTCTTTCCCAGCCTCTCTGACAACATGTGCCTCAAGGTGAGACAGACCATGGGGTGGGTGAAGGTTGGACCAACCACCCAGATGAGGCCCTCGGTGCCATGGGTTAGTGGTGTTCTTGGAGCCCTGAGGTAACAGTAGGACTTGATGATCTTAAAAGTCTTTTCTAACTTAATTGATTCTGTGATTCCCTCTGTTCCTACTCCCATTTCTCCTTGTTTTCCACTCATTGCCCCTTCCCCTGCTCCCAGTTCCATCCTGCAGCAGCCAACCCATGGGCTGGGATCCTCCCAACTCTTCCCTTTGGGAAAGTATCTCCATTGCTGCTCAGTCTGGCTTTTGGTTCAGCTGAAGTCTAGGCAAACCTCCCCTAATCTTGGTTGGGCTCTTACTTTCTTGCTCTGAGGTGTGGGGTGTATTCAAAATGTGGCCTCTGACACTACTCCAGCCCTAGGGGATCCCAAAGCAGGTTCATGTGCTGCCCTTCAGCAGGGGACATCCACTCATTTAATGCTGTGCACTTACTTTCAGTCTCAAGTTGGGGGAAAAATGTAAGTGATAGTGAATAGATGGAGCAGGAGCACCATGGGCTTTAGGTTGTGCCCTTTATAGAGCTCATGGGCTGGCAAGACCTGCTCCTTATGGAGGCGTGCTGCAGGAAAGGGGTAATAAAGCTGGTGGCAGCCTCCCAGCCCCGATGCTGAGCTGATGTGTGGGCACCTGAAGATAACCATGGGTGCAAGTGATGAGCGTGCATGGGTGGCCCTCATTAAAAGCCTCATTAGGGCTTCTCTCCTAATCCTGAGCCCTACAAAGATGTTTTGCAGGGTGAACTCCCTGGATTGCTTTAACTGGAAACCACCTTCCTCTTAATCCTCATGGCTGGTGCTGCCTTCTCCAGCTGTGTTTTGGGAATGTGGGATGGGTTTTATGGACACCTTGTGGAAGCTCAGCCTGAGAACCTTGTACATCCTGCATAGAGATGACTTTGCCTTTGCAGATCAAACCCATCGTCTCCCAGTACCTGAAGCAGAAGAAGCTGCCATACAATGAGGACACCTACGCCTCCAGGCTCCGTCTCTTCCTCCAGAGATATGAGGAGCTGATGGTCCACGCTCCCCCGCTAACGGAGCTGGTGGGCATCCAGTGAGGACGGGACCGCAGGACTCAGGGGTGTTTCCTGCAGGGACTTGTGGCAGTGATGGCTCTAGCAGGATCGGGGCTACGCAAATGCCTCCATAAAGCCATCATGTAGGAAACATTTCCCCCCCTATATCTTGCTTTTGGCTTGATAATGATGCACGGAGCCACTGCTGGAGGAGAGCCAGGAAGTGCATCTCGAGGGACGGGAAAAAGGGGGTGTCCCCAGTTATTCCCAGCCAGGGCTTAGTTTTATCCACTTTGCTGTCACGCTTGGGGAGAGGAAACCTCTTGTCTGCTGGCTGTGGCCTCCCTGCAACAGGACCATGGGGGATGCGGCACCGTGTCCAGGGCATGTGGAGCTTGTTCTACCAGGATCTGCAGGATGGAGCTGCAAATGCGTGGTTGGAGGCTCAGGGAAGGGGTTGGATGATGGGGAGGGGGTTGTGTCACTGCTGTCTGTGCTTTGCCTGGCTCTGGGGTGAATCAGTTCCTTCTAGGAACAATGATTTGGCAAATTCAGCCTTAACGCATTGAGGTGGAGCTTCTTTGTTACTGGGGTTTGTTGCTGGAGCAAGTCTATTGGTATCCAGTGGTGCTCAAAGGTGGGGGAAAGACCCTCACCCTGTGCAGGGATATCCTGAGACCCACTGGAGAAGAGTCCCTGTGGACATTGTGACACAGGGCTGGAGCCGGGATGGCTGTGGTATGTCCCTGTGTGGCAGATCCAAACTTGGGGGCAGGGAAAGCTGGCCTGGGAACTGTCCAGTGTGATCCTTTTGGCATCAGGAATAGGGAATTACTGATTTATCCTGGGCTGAGACACGGGATGCTGATGCCCTGGGCTGGTGGCATTGCTGTGTCACCTCTAACTGGCCCCATGCAGGGTTTATTGATCCAGGATGTTGTGAAACATCCAAAGGGCAAATCTTTCCCTTTGAGCATGGCTTACACTGGGTCTATAGTCTGGGGAGAAACAGGGAGGCTGGACCCAATGGCCCAAGTGCTTGAGGGGGATCACCCAGGGCTCAGTGATGGCAGAGACAGACGCACCACCCTACCCCCCCCCCACCTCATGATTAGTTTCTTAATTAAGCACCTGAGCTAAATTAACAGTGCCCCAGCAAAGAGGGGGGGGCATTAGCGGTGCTTTCAGTTGGGATAATCTCAGCCCCATGTGTTTTGTGTGTACAAACCGCTCTTTGACCTTCCCTGTTGCAAAGAAATTGGTCCAAAAATGTTTCTAAGCACTGGAGGGAGCAGCAGCCCTTTCCAGGGCTGGATTTCCTGGCTGTTGTTTAACGCAGTGCCATCTAAAGGTAAGTGTTCGCAGGTCCTTCAGCCGGCCAGGGAGATGATTTGGGAGATAGGGGAATTATTCCCTGTCAGAAGTGGCAGGTACAGCGGAGGTTAATTGGGAGCCTGTGCTCAGAAACCTTCCAAATTCCTGCCTCAAAAGATGCCTCAAATTCAAACTCAACTCTTCTTGTGAATGATATCAGTGATGACGTTTGGAATAGAGCCTCCAGCCTTGTCTCTCTGGGCAGGGGTTGATGATTGCTGTGTTGAGCTGAAGCTGGGGGCTTGGGAAACAGGCTTTAAAGCTGTTGGAAATCCTGGTTCTCCCTGCAGTCCCCCTGGAGGAGTGGGTGCAGATGGGGTGCGTGCCCAGCTGCTGTTCTCAGCATGCAGAAATCCATGAACTAATTCTCAAATCCATGCGTAAAGCATGTGGGGTTTATGACCCTTATTAAAACCAGCTTCTAGCTGTACACTCCTCTTGGTCTTAATTGCTTTTAAAAAGCCCCATTAATGCTCTCCTGCGTGCTATGGCATCTGTACAACCCTTCAACATCTCCTGGTCCCACTGAGATGCTTTTCCTGCCTGGTGTATTGCGCAGGGGCTGAAGAAGATCTGGGTCCTCCTGCATAGGAATGGTGAGTAGTTCTATTTGGAATGAGCCGGGTGATGGGATTAAGGAGGAAATAAAGCAGTAGGGAGGCTGGGACAGGAGATCTGGCTTATCCTTCATTGAGGGGGTGCTCTGGCTTTCTTTGTGCGAGAGGCTGATGGCTGCACAGGGGGATGATTAATCAGTCTGAGCTGCTGTTTTATCCCGGGAGACCTCCGCAGTTAATCACTCTTGGCAATTAAAGGGCACTCGCAATTAGCAGCCGCAGGGATGCTGCTGCTGCCGCAGGGATGCCGCTGCCCGGGGCAGCAGGCGGAGTACCGTGGAGGCTTCGCCATAGAGAGCGGTTGCGAGGGCGGCCGCTAGACAGCCTCTCCTTCTCTATCTCTCTATGGTATTCTCCATTTCCGGGCAGCCGTAGCGGCAGCGGCATGCTGCCATTGGCTGAGGGCTAGGGGGCGTGGCCTCACAGCGATGCAGGGGCGGGGTTATGCTAATCATGTCGTTATCTCGGTTTGTGATTGGTCTTCGGGGAGGAGGGGCGGGGACAGCGGCAGCCGGGATGGGTCCGGGCGGTGCGTGCTGGAGGCGCGGCGGCGGCGAGGCGCGGGGTGAGCGGGGCCCGGGAGGCAGCGGCACAGCCGTGTGCATGCCCGGGGGCAGCGGCACAGCCGTGTGCATGCCCGGGGGCAGCGGCACAGCCGTGTGCAGGCCCGGGGGTACCGGCACAGCCGTGTGCAGGCCCGGGGGCAGCGGCACAGCCGGGACTGCGGGGAGCACTGGGGCTTCGGGGGCTGTGGGTGCGAGCGGCTGCGGGAACCGGGACCAGGTGAAGCGGGGCTGTGAGGCCGAGTGGTTGCGAGAACCGGGAGCGGCAGCGCCGGAGGAGGAAGGGATATGGGACCGGCATCCTCCGGTGCACGGGGTCGGGAGGGTCTCTGTTGCGGCGCTTCCTGGCGCCAGCTGCCACCCCCCCCCCGTCCCCACCGGGCCCGGCTCCGCCGTCAGCACCAAGGCCACGGGCTTGGCCAAGCGCGGGGTCCGCAGCCTTGACCCCCACCAAAGCGTTTCCGCCTCGCACCGGGGGTACTTAAACCGCGGGCGGCCTCCGGCGCCGGCTGCACACGATGGTTGCGGTGTGGGGACGAACCCCGCTGGGTCCGTGCTGGGCGCCAGGGGAGGGCGATGCTGGGCTGGGGTCAGCACCTCAAGCGCCTCGCATCAGCTCTGTCCTTTCCCCCTCCAGGCTTCCGGCGGTGGCTGTGCTCGGCTGCCGCGGCTCCCCGTGTCTGCGTGGTGGGCAGCGGGCCCGCGGGCTTCTACACGGCTCAGCACATCCTCAAGGTACCATGGTGGGGTTGGGTGGTGGTGGGTGAAGGCAGGGTATGAGGGAGGTCTGCAGGCTGCGGGGCTTGAAGCGGGTTGGGGAGGCAGGTCTGTGTGGTTGGGGGGCTGCTTGGGACAGCTCAGACCCCGCAGAGTCCTCCTGAGCCCCTTCACCTGGGTTAGGTGCTGCGGTCTCCATCCCTGCCCTGCCCCTGTGCCAGACCCAAGCCATGATGCTGTGAGTTCAGCCCAAGTGGTTGCTATAGAATCAGAGATCTTCCTGCTTGTTGCTGTTGTCACCCAAAAGGGATGACATTAACCATGTATTAGTGTGCAGAAGCTGCTTCCCCCTCCCCCAGCTGAGTTAAGGCACGCAGGTGACCCTTTCCCTGGCATCTGTGAAGGTTTTTAGTGCTTTGGGCACCCAGGTTTCTGATGGGAAATGAGACCTGAGCACAGAGCTGTTGTCACTGAGCAGAGATGCAGCAGCTTAACCCCATCATTAAACTCCTGTGTTGTCTCCGGTTGTGTTGGAAAATAGCTGCTACTAAGCCTCAGGGACACGTTTCAGGGCTGCTTAATCTCAGAGTCAGACTCAAAATGCAAGATAACAAAAGCCTTGCAGCAGAACATCTCTCTGCAGCTCTGACCTCTGCTGGGGGCTGGCTGACAGCCTGGGGTCTACCAGCACCCAGTGTGGGGGCTCCTTGTCAGCCCCCCTGGTACTGCATAGCTGCTGGGTTAGTGTGGAAGAGGAGCTATAGGGTGGGCAGGAGGATGGACCCATCATGAGATGTGCTTCGTGGTGGTGAAGGTCACGCTGTATTACACCTTGTGACCTGAGCTGGCAGTACCAGGTACAGTATCATCCTGTGCATGGAAGGGTCTGGAAGAGGCACTTGCTGGTTGTGGATCTTGGTGCAGCTCTTCCTCCTGCCTTGTATCTTCCCCAGCAGCAAAGCATTGTGTGTCCCTCCAAAGCTGCTGGGCTCATGTGGCCTTTCTGTCCTCGTCCCTTAACCATGACTTCCTTCTCCTGCAGCACCATGGTGGGGCACAAGTGGACATCTATGAAAAGCTGCCTGTTCCCTTTGGGCTCGTCCGGTTTGGGGTGGCCCCAGATCACCCTGAAGTGAAGGTTGGTGCTGGCTTCCTCCCCTTGCCTATGCGGTTCAACATGATGGTGGTGGGTGCAGGCAAGGCATTTGGGAACAGAGATCTGCTGCTGGGGGTGATGGAGTTGGGCTGTAGGAGGAGTGCACATAAAGATGTGGGTTTGGGGCAGTGTCTGCAGTGTGGTGATATCCATCCTGTTACGAGGCTGAGCCCAGCTGGAGCTGCAGGGGAAGGAGCTGTTTTGCTCTGGAGCCCTGATGGCTCAGAAGAAAAGGGTTTGGGCACCATCCTGCCCTGTGCCCTCTCACTGAAGTGGGTTTTGGGAAGGGTTGAGATAAGAGGCTGGCAGAGGAGGTCTGGCAGCCAGCACCCTCAATGGAAGGGGTGGTTTGGTCGGACTCCCTTGCAAGCACCACCTTTGAGAAGCAGTTTTCTCCTACGATGAGCTTACGCAGAGGTGCCAAAGGCATTGAAGGGGTCCTGTCCTCCTGCTGAAGATGGATTTTCCATTCCACACAGGGTGATGGAAAAAGCGAGCGCCAAGTCCCAGCCTGTGCTTATCTGCCCCTGAATTGTCTGCGGCTGGTGTTAGATAAGAGCCTCAGAATAACTGCCTGGGCGAGGGGGTGACGCATCTCAAGGCTGGGGGGACAGGAGCAGGCCTTGGCCCCTGGGGCTTGCACGTAACTCCCTGGTGCTTGTTTGGTCTGTGCAGAATGTGATCAACACCTTCACGCAGACAGCGCGCTCAGGGCGCTGCGCCTACTATGGCAACGTCAGCGTGGGCAGGGACGTGACGGTGACAGAGCTGCGGCAGGCGTACCACGCCGTGGTGCTGGTGGGTACCATGGCCTGTGCTCATGGGGAATGTTCTGTGTGGTTATTCCACACTGGGGTCTTGGGATGAGGGTTTGGGTGAGGTGTTTCTGGGTGCTTTATTACCATGGTGGTCTGTCCCCATGCCTGGGACAGCTCAGGCTGGGAGCATGTGTTAGAACATGGCATCAAATGGAGGTCTCTGAAACCCCGCTGTGTGAGGCAGTGATGGAGGAACCTCTTCCCTGTGATGGCCAATACCTGTTTTCAGCCTGACATGGATTTGTCCTTCCTGTTTAGTCCTTAGTGTGCTCTGCCTTGGCCCAAGGAGGTCAAGTTTGGCTCTAGAGCCCATGGGAATGAGGTGGATGAAGTGCCTGTGCTTGGGGTGTGTTCAGCTCCTCCACTGAGTATCCCAGCCCCTGGGAGGGGTTCGCAGTGATGTGGTGTCCCTGACAGCAGCTGGAAGGGGAGGTTTGTGGTTTGGTGTCAACCCCTGCACACGGTGACATCTCTGACCATGTCTGCTCCTTCCTCAGAGTTACGGTGCTGAAGATAACCGGGTCCTGGGCATCCCAGGGGAGAGCCTCTCTGGTGTATATTCAGCCCGAGCATTTGTGGGCTGGTACAACGGGCTGCCGGAGAACCGGGATGTGAGTACAGCCATAGCCATGTGCTTCCCTTCCCTTCCTCCCCATCCTCCATCCAAATGCAGGCATTCAGCTCCAGATTAAGTCCTGAAAGGCCTGCAATTGGAAAAGATTAGCAGGCACCATGTTAAATCCTTCTTAGGTGGTAGAAATGTGAACAATTTGCACATCAGTGAGAGCGGATTAGCTGGCTCTGGAGATTGGCAGTGCATTTTGGTTGGGCCAGATGGGAACCTGGGGGTGCGATGCTGTGCTTTGACCTGAGGAGGTTTTCTTGGCTGAGAACAGGTCCTTCTCCCAGAGATGCCATCATAGGAAGAAGGGGAGAGGGGTTGGTTGGGGTACCTGGAGCTGCTGTTTTGCTGTGTCGGCTTGGGGAGGAGGCTGGTGAGGAGTTTCCCTATTCTTTTGGGGGGAAAAGAGGGGTGGAAGGGAATTTGGGTGCTGGGAGTGGGTCTGAGGCCATCGTGCTCACAGCTGGGTCTGTCTTGGCAGCTGAATCCTGACCTGAGCTGTGAGACAGCACTGATTCTGGGTCATGGCAATGTGGCTCTGGATATTGCCCGGATCCTCCTGTCCCCACTGCAGCTCCTCAGGGTGAGTCACAGGGACAAAGGCAGCCCAGGACCCACATTCACTCCTTGCTGGATGGGTGCTGCTTCCCACCCATCTCAGCAGAACCTCAGACTCTCCATCTTTGGGATCTTTCCTTAGTCCATAGGAGTGATCCAAGGCTCCAGCCGTGCCTTGGGTAACACTGCAGAGTTCTGTGGGTTGATCTGCTGGTATCTAAAAAGTTGGCATTAGAGCTTCATCCCTTATGAGAAGCAGAGAAGGAGCTGCTTGCCCTATTCCACCACCAAACTAGAAGCATCTCCCGTTGGGATGGGTCTTTTTCTGCTGTAATGGAGGGCAGCAGCCTGGTTTGTGCTGCTAGCACTGGGCACAATGGTGGCTGATCCAAGCTGGTGCACCTCTCCTTTTGCTGCCGTGCTCCCTTATGGCTGGGAGCTGGTGTGAACCAGCTGCTGCCCCAGATGTTGGCAGCAAAGGCTCTTCCTCCTAGAGAAATGCCATGAGGTTTTACATTCATGCAATGACTTCCTGTATTAATATCTAAATTAAAACTAAATCAAAAAGACCCAGCAATAACTTGGAGGCACTTCCTACCAGTGGCTAAATCCAGCTGGGAAACAGTGCTGAGAAGGACTTGTTCACTGGAAATCAGTGCCATGGGGTGCAGGCAATTGAGGAATATTGGTCTGGAATGGCTTATCCTGGTTTCCTGGTGTCCCTCCCATTGAGTCTTCTCCGGAAAAGATCTTCCTGTGATCTAGATACATGCACACAATTGAGATGGAGCACAGGGTTGCTGTGAGATGCCAACCACTGAGCCTGGCAATGCCTGTGTGTGTGCTCAGAGCTGCCTGGGGTGGGCAGGCACTGACTGAGCTTTGGTTTGCAGTGGGTTTCACCCACACGCCTGTATATCCTGAGCTGGGAAATCACCCAACAGCATCTGCAGGCATCCCGCAATGGAGCTCACTGGAAAGGCTTCACTCCATTAGCCCCAAGGTTAACCTGCTTGGGTGGATCCTCCGAGGCAATCTCTCAGGGTGCTGGCTCGTTGCCTCTAGTGCATTATGGCCTTGGAAAGCCCATTCAGTGACTGGGGACCAGCTGTGCACATAGCTCTGTGCAATGGGAGATGAGTTGGTTTCAGTCCTTGCCCATCTCTGCATGCACAGCCTGCTTTTCTGCTGATTGTTCACCTTCAGAGGCTGTGCCTTCCCACCAGCTCCCTTCAGGTTTGCTCTCGCCTCACTCTCCTGTCTCTGTTCTGCAGAAGACAGACATCACTGATGGCTCCTTGGCAGCTCTTGCCTGCAGCAAGGTGAAGCGTGTCTGGCTGGTTGGGAGGAGGGGACCTCTGCAAGTTGCTTTCACTATCAAGGTAAGGCTGGGGGTGCTGGAGGGCAGCTGTGTTTCCCAGCATTGAGCCCCAGGCTGCCCATCCCTGATGGGGAGAGGTGGTCCAGGGATGGGTGAGGAGGGGAAGGGAGCCCTGGGGCTGTTGGGTGACCTCTCAGTGCTGAAGGTAACACCTTCCTGCCTGCAATCCCTAGGAGCTGCGGGAGATGATAAACCTGCCTGGTGCCAGGCCTGTGCTGAACCCTGCTGACTTCACAGGCCTCGAGGATGCTGTTAAAGGTGAGGGAAGTGTGCTGTGGTCCTCCTGACGGTGACTCACCTGGACAGGCAAAATCCAGGAGTGATCTGGAGATGCTCGCAGTGTGCATCAGGGAAACTCTTGCCTTGTGCTTAATGTGTGGTGTGTGAGAGTGAGGTGACTGTGGTGTGGGTCATCATCAGTGTGCTAGTTGGCCATGAAGACAAGGGGACACCTTGTTCGTCTGTGCAGCCACTTTGCTGCTTGGGAGTTATGCTTATGTTCTGAGTAATGAGTTCAGGAGGGCTGGGGGAACCTTGCAAGAGAGATTCCAAGGCTCTTGATTTAAGAGCTCTCTGCAGAGCTAAAAGGAAAACATTGAGTTCAGGGGTGTTCAGAGACTTGCTCTTCTCCACAGGCTGCTGCCTCTGAGCACCAGCAAGATGGGAGAATCACAGGCTTTGATTCATGTGTCCCACTGGCCTCAAGCCTCAGGAGCTCTTCTGGTCACCTTGAGTTGCAGTTTGTCATCTCAAAGGTGTCGGATGCCCAGGAGAATGGCAAACTCCAACTGGACACTCGCATACCACTGACACTGCCTTGGCATTGCTCTGTGCTGTGTCCCATGGGCCTTTTGCTGTAGTTCCTGTGCTGAAGCTCTCTCTCTCCTAGATGCCCCCAGGCCTAGGAAGCGCCTGACTGAGCTGATGATCAAAACGGCCTTGGAGAAGCCTCTGGAGAAGCCAGTGGGGACAGTGTCCCCCCGGGAATGGGGGCTGAAGTTCCAGCGCAGTCCCCAGGAGGTGCTGCCCACTGCTGATGGGAGGCGAGCGAGGGGCATCCGCATGGCCCTGACCCGCTTGGAGGTATGGGCTTGGTATGGCCTGAGCAGGACCCTGCTGCATCCTTCCAGCCCTGGGGAATCATTGAAAGGACACCTTTGTCTTCCCTGGTGGGTTGGGTTGGCTCCTGGGGAAGCCAATACCACCAAGATCCTTTGCCCCTCTAAAGGGAGCTGTTTTCATGCTGCTGTTGCAGAAAGACCTTTAGGGAAAGACCTCTGGGATCAGGGATGCCAAAGGAGACTGGAGGAGGCTGTTCTACATCTGATCACTGATGGTCTGCAGCCTCTTTCTTCCTCTCTCAGGGCTCAGGTGACTCTGCCAAAGCCATCCCCACTGGAGACATGGAGGAGCTGGAGTGTGGGCTGGTGGTCAGCAGCATCGGCTACCGGAGCCTGCCGCTGGAGCCGGCAGTGCCCTTCGACACCCAGCGTGGCGTCATTCCCAACAGCTCGGGCAGAGTGGAGGGTGTCCCAGGTCTGTATCCGCAGGGATGCGGGTGGGACATGTCGAGTGCAGCTGGTGGGATGGGAAGCTCCATTCACCAAGGGCATGGACACAGGGTGGTTGCGCACCTCAATAGGGGAGTGGAAACAGGAAATGAGCTGCCTCTGCCAGTGTTAAGACCTGGCTTGTCCTCAGCTTGTGTTCGGGGGGTCTGGTTTTGTACAAGGGGACTTTACTGGGCCTTTCAGTCTGTTGCTAAAGCAATACAGCCCATGCAGCTGCTTAGTACATCTGCAGGTACCCAAACTCCTGTGACAGCATTGATAAAGAGCTGCACTCTTCCCACCACAGGGGTGGATTCTTCCACCACCTGCAGCTTGATGTGGTGTCTATGGACAGGGAGGGTCCATAGTCTCATGCTGAACTGAGCCTGGCTTCTCTGTGTGTCCATGCAGGTCTGTACTGCAGCGGGTGGGTGAAGAGAGGACCCACGGGTGTGATCATCACCACCATGAACGACAGCTTTGACACTGCCCAGTCTGTGCTGGAGGATCTCCAGGGGGGTGTGCTGGATGTGTCCACCTCCAGAGAAGGCTTTGGGGCTATGGAGAGCATCCTGCGCAGCCGAGGTCAGTGTGGGGAGCTGTGAGCCTCTGTAGCAGCCAGCATGCAGGTGTTATACAGCCAAATTCCTCCTGGAGTCCTGTGGGCCACCTCTGGGAGCGGAGTGTGAGCCATGGAAACGTGCTGCGGTTTCATTGCTCCAAAGCCTAGGGAAAGGGGGATTTGAATTCCATCAAACTCTGTGTCATTGGTAAGGTTAATGACCACTTTCTGGGAAGGGCCATTAAAAGCAGCATGAACCTCGGGTAAAATGCCACTGTTAGCTGCCTAGGCAGCAAGCTATTGCTCTTGAGTGGTTTTCCTAGTAACCCTTCTAAGCAAGTTGAGGGAAAGATTAAAATGCCCAAGAGAGTAATTTGCTGTTGCTGTGTTTAAAGGCATTCAATTAAAGTGTGTGTGTGTGTCTTGCCTCTTAACTGTTTGAGGCTTAACAGTGAACGGGAAGTGTTTTGTCCCCTGAGGTGATGCTGTGCTGGCAGTTGTTAACAGCTCGCAAAGGTCTGACTGATCCAAGTTGACTGGAACCTGCCATCCCTCTGCTTGTGGTGTTAGAAATCATTACTCCTTTGTGAGGCTGAAGTCTGGCGCCGTGTCAGGAAAGGGCAGGCTTTCCTGGCACATCAGGTCGCTGCTGATGGGGAGGTGAGGCTGAACTTGTTTTCACTCAGTTAAGTTCTCTCTCCCATCTCTTGCTATCACCCCAGGGGTCCGGCCTGTTTCCTTCTCGGACTGGGAGAAGATAGATGCTGCTGAAGTGGCACGAGGCAAAGCTGCTGGCAAACCCCGAGAGAAGATCGTGGATCTTCAGGAGATGCTGCGGATCATCGGTCACTGAAGCACCAGAGATGGGAATGTGGTGCTGGTCCAGCTGGTGCTGTCCTGGGGCAAATCCAGTGGGTTACAGCATGGCCTAGAGCACAGGGCTTGTGCCTGGAGCTGGTGGCTGCTCTGGAGAAGTGACGCTCGAGCTTCTCTAGTAATGATGAACTCTGGGCTCCCAAAGTGAATGTCTCAAAGCATCTGAGGATGCTGGCTGGCCCTGCACCTCTGCAGCCAGCACTCCTGGGGGCGATGATTGTCACTTGTGTCCTTCAAGCGTTAATGAATTGGCTGGTGCAGGTGAGGGGGGCTGTGTCCCTGGCAGGAGGCTTGGCCAGGTGCTTTCCCTATGCAAATGGACAGAGAAACCTCCTTGTGTCTCACTGCCTTCCCTTTCAGCCTCAAGCCAAATGGCTTCATTGCCTTGTCAGTGGTGCCTGGGCAGGCTGCTTTGGATAATAGTTGTTTTTTAAATAAACCCTTCCAGGAAAGCCAAATTGGAGCTGCTGCTTGAGTCTGGCTTCTTTGTCTGTGATGCCTTCCTCTCGGAGCAGCCAAGCACTGCGTCTCAAGGCAAGCAGCTCCTCTTGTGCAGGGAGGGACCGTTTGCTCTCTGCTTGTGAGCTCTAAACAGACAAGAGCATTAATTTGCTTTCTGCCTCCTGCAGCTAAGCCCCAGCGGAGCCTGGGTTCTGGATCGTGGGGTGGATTGGGATAACAAGCATGCAATTGCCTTCTTCTGGATCATGAGGGATCCTGTGTTCGCTGGTACCTGCTGGTGCTGGCTGATGCAAGCCCAGCCTTGAGCTTTCACTGCACTCACTGGTGTGGTTCTGGGTTTTGGCCCATGTGTTTTTGAAGCTTATTAAATGCTTCTCTCAGCCCAAATTGACTGCGGTGACGGTGTCAGGTTTTAAGCCAGATTACAAGCCGTGAGCCATAATCTCTTCTTTATCCATGGCACAGGGGCCATGTCAGCATGGCCTCCTCCTCTGGCCACCCTCACCATCCTGCACTCCCCAGGGGAGTGCTGCAGGGCTGCAGCCGCTTGTCTCTGACCTATGTAAATGGTTGTTACTGGTGCCTCTGTGATGGAGGCAGAGGGGAAATCAAAGCTGGTGGGGTTTGTTGCAGGTTCACACTCAACCTCCATCTCTAAGCCCTCTCCTATGGTAGAGGGCATGTCCGCTGGGCACTGTACACCCACCCCATCTTTGGTCCAACCTTAGGGAAGGGAGATCGCCCTTTCCTCATCTCCTTTTTTTCCCCTTTCCTTTCCTATTCCAGTCTCATTCGCGAGCTCATTAAGGAACTCAGGAAATGTGATCCTGGGAACTCGTACGCAAACGAGCAATAAAGCTTTTGTGGAACAGCTGCTTGTGTGATGGGGCTCTCGATGCGTCTCAGGGCTGATGCAGCCTTAATACTGAACTCTTGAGCATTAGGGAGATTACATCAGCTCTGGGTTCGGAGGTGAATAAGCTCTTTGGAAAGGGGGCTGAAGTGGTTGATTTCAGGGCAAGGAGCAGCTCTTTTGGTAGATGGCCCAGCCAGAAGCGTGATGGTGAAGGGGTGGTTGTGGCTGCCTCAAATCTGTAGGTATCAGGAAGAGATAAGCCAGCTCTTCTATAGGGTTTTCTTCCACATCACCTTGAATGTGTGGGTGTTGGATGTTTTTGCAGCCATCATACAGTCACGGTGTTTGTGCTGCACATGGCAAATGGCTGTTGCCAAACTGGTGATGCTTCGGGGTAGTTTTGGGGTTGTGATACCAGATGAAGGGGAGTGTCTATCTTTGCTGAGCCCAACAGAGAACCCAGCCAAGGCCCTGGGGTCTATGCTGGGCTGTGGGGAAGCCATGAGATGATCAAGGTCAGTGAAGGGCAGGGTCTGCACTTCATGGGCAGAGGAATGATCACTGCGATTGTGTATACCCTTATTCAGTACCTCCAGCTTCCCCTTCCTCTGCTGCCTGCATTCTCAGGCCCCAGCCAGGTGTCCCCATCACCATGGATGCTCTCCATCCTGTTCTCCGCGGACTGGGATGCATCTGGCATCCTCAGGAAGGGCCTTATCCCGGTTGCGGTGTCGTTAGGTGGCGCTGGGAGGCCGGTAATGTGATGCAAAGAGGGGCTGAGTGGGGATGGAGGGGTGACCTGGCACCCCCGGGGCTGGGGGGGTGACCCAGTTCTGCCTGCCTGGGCCCTTGTGGGGCCTGTTCGCACTCAGGTTCTGCTTTTAGGTGCGAATAACCTTGTGTTTGCTTCAGGTCACGTCCCCATTGTGGTGGTGCAAGGATGAGGGGGCAGCCACCCCTGTGCCCTCCAAAGGAGCATCTCCAAAGCCGTTTCCCATCCCAGGAAGGCAATGCTGTGAGTGACACCCGCTTGCTGCTGGAAGGAGGTCTGAAGAGCTGAAAGTCATCACTGCCGGTTCTTAATGTGGACTTCCCTGCTCCAATGAGTTATGGCTCAGCTTAGCTTTAATGAAACTGCACAGAGCTGGTGGAGATCAGCATCTGGTGAGGGTTGGCCTTGAGACCAGCCAAGCAAGGCTGAGCGGTTCCTTCTGCTCTGAAAGGGATGGGTACAGAGAGAGCTAGCCACGGTGCGGGATGGTTGCACAGTAAATGCTGTTCAGTTGGGTCTTTACACCCTCCTGCTGCTGCTTTGTGCTGCTGTGCCTCAGTTTCCCCAGTCTGCAGAGCTGTGCAGGGTAATTCCTCTGTTACCCCAGGGCTCTGCCTTGCTCTTGCCGGGCAGCTTGGAGTAAGCCAGGGAAGAAGCAGGTCTGAGACACCCCACAGGCTCCTGTTGATGCTGTACTTGTTACACCCAGGAGACAAGTGTGGAGGCTCTCACTGGCTTTGCTAATGGGCTACGTGATGAACTTGGCCTTTTCAAATGAGCGTTGAGAGCCGGTGCTCCGGAACAAGGGAAAACCCAGCTCCAGCCAGGACTCTGGCAGTGAAGAGCTGTTTAAAAGCCATTTATGCCGCCAGGAAAATGGTTGGAAAAGCTTTTCCATAGCATGGCTAACACGATTCCCCATCCTAAGCGGTCACAGAAGCGGTGTCCAGCTTTATGCCGGCCCCTCACCGCATGATCCACGGAATTGCGGCATCGGAAGCCCAGGTCAGTCCATGTGTGCTGAGGCTTTGCTTGGGAACAGATGGCTGTGGTGTGTGCTGACCTCAGCGCTTTGGCTGAGCACAGACACCAGCCCCTGTGTGTGCCTGCCCCTCCTGGCCACATCTTGTTGTACCTTGTGTGTTCTCTCCAAGTTCATCCCCATCCCTGGGGATGGGATGTGAACAGGCTGGGTACCAAGCTCTGGGTCACTGGAGCGGGTAACCAGCCCCACTGTGCCTGCTACCATCCTTCCTGGCACAACATCACTCCTTCTCTGAAAGGACGCCAAGCACATCCCTCGCTCCAGACCCACAGAAGGCTCATGGTTTCCAATCCCAGCCTTAGTGCTCCAACCTCTTGAGGCTTCCTGAAGTCTTGCCTATGGTCAGAGGGTTGTGCAGGGCTGGAGTTTTTCCCCCTGTTTGAATCACTTTGTAAAGTCATTACTTTTGGAGCTGCATGAACCCATTCCCCAGGCTAGGAGGGGAGCAGAGGTGAAGGAGATGTGCACTCCCAGCAGCTGCTTCGAGGAGCTATTTAGGGATGCGACAGCGGCAAATGAAGTTGTTGGAGGGTGAGGGCTGGTTACGCCCCAAAGAAGCCATTTCCTCCCTTCCTGGGAAATTTCCATTCCCATCCCGCTGGCTTTAGCTGCCTGATTCCCTGTCTCCGGGGCAGCCCTGCAGGCACACGCCACCCCGGGAGGAGGAATTATCCCCGCAGAGATGAAAGCATCCCTGTTTGGTTTTGCTCCCGGGTGGGTGAGACAGGGTGGGAGCGGAGCGGAGCGGAGCCGGATCCGCGCCGTGTGTGCATCACTCACAGCATTATCCCCGTGGCCTCTCTCCCAACTTTCTCTTTGCTCTGTTTTCAGCTTCTGTTGCTTTTGTGGCTGCTGGGGGGTAAGACACAAGCCAGGCCTGCGTGCTTGAACACCTGAATACCCTTATGGGATGGAGTAGAGAGGGAAGGTGGGGATGGCGACTAAGGATGGCAGGTCCAGGGCTAAATCTCTGGTGTCAGAAGTGTCACCTGCAAGACTCAGCCCTGGCAGACGGACCTGTATGCTGTGTTGTCCTGTCTGATGCTGGAAGCTGTTAGTGGGATGCAGTGCCCATGGGGACAGCCTAAGCCCTGTCACCCTGCCCTTCCAGGAACCCCTCTGGCTTTGTGCTGGCAGCGCACAGACCTGGATCTCCTCCTTCCCGAAGTCGTGATTTAGGATGCACTGAGGTTAAAAACCTTTGGCTGAGTTTCTCCTACAAAAAGGAGGCTGATGGTAGGGGCTTGCCCTGCAGAACTGGAGATGTTAAAGGCACTGATTGAAGCTATCTTGGCTGTGGATGCAGCTTGCAGGTGGATGCTTTGGGTAGGGGCATGGGAGCAGGTTTATGCTGGGAGGTGATGAGCTCCCATTGACTCTGCAGGGCTGGGAAACCAGGATGGAGGGGTCTGAGGCAGGATACACCACTCAGAGCTTTACCCCAGCTTGGGATGTGGAATGCCAATGTGGGGTTGCAATGGGATGCAAGGAGCCTGTGTGGAGTGTGCTTTTCCCTGCAGGAGGTGGATGCATACAAGAAGCCCTTGGAACGTGGTGCCTTTGCATTCATCAACTCTGCTTTCAGAGCCTCCTGCAAGAAAAGATACCAAGGAATGGATGGAGAAGCTGTGGTGAGCTCCAACTTGTTGGTGCTGTTCTGTGGGGTGAGGGACCCACTGGGATGCTGGGGGTCCCATGCTAAGGTACCACTCCGGAGGTGTTAAGGAGAAGGATAAAGGAGAGGGAAGGCAGCTTCATGCCCATGTTATCCTCACACAACACAGAAAGGTGGGCAAAGAGGGTGCAGCATGCCAGGAGAGAGTGGTATTGGGGGACTGGGGAAGTCAGAGCTTTCTGACCATGAGGAAATGTCCATCTGTGCCCCTGCGGTTGTGGGCTTCATCCTGAGATGCTGCTGGTGCTTCTGTTTCAAGAGGGACCTTAGTAGCCATCAGGGCACTGCTTTGGATTGTGAAAAGGACTTTTGTTATTGAAACGCACAGATAAGTTATCTTGATGGTTGCAGAGCAGCTCCGAAGCTGCGGCGGCCCAAACCCGGCTGCAGGCCGGGGAACCGCTGCATTTTTGCCCAGAGAAAGGGGGGTTTTGCTTTTGAAGCACTTTGCCAGGAAAACTGAACAGTTGGAGGCAAGCTCTGAGTGCAGCCGCTCGCTCTGCAGCCTCAAATGCAAGTGCTGGCCAGGGCTTTACCCGGGTTTAACTCCCAAGGGACAAGGCTGGAGGGGGCCCTGGTGTATGTGTCTCCTCCAGTCCTTGCCCTGTACTGCCTGTCCCTGCTGCAGACACCCTCCAGCTGCTCTCAGCCGTGCATCAGACCTGGGTTTGTCCCTGTCTCACGTGTGGGGTTTGGGCTGTGATGGGGTTAAATGTCCATGGGATGGAGATACTGGAGGGTCATGGTGTGATGACGGAGCCGGATATTGCCCCGAAGGAGGCTGCTGCTGTCTCCATCATTCCTCCTGGATGCTGGGAAACATCTTTCCCATGAAACAGTACTGAGGCTGAAATAGGAGTGAGCCAGGAATCCAGCCCAGGAGGGATAAATGAGGCCTCTGAGCTGCCGTGGGTGCACTGCGGGCACAGGAGCAGCCCAGGGTTCCTGTGCCAGCCCCAAGGGACCAGCTCCCTGGAAAGCTGGTCCCTCAGGCCCGGTCACACCTGACCATGAAGGGGTTAAATGTTAAACCCAGGAGTCCCCCTTTTGTTGTCCTGGGTAAAGGACTTGAGGCAGGGACCTGTTGCTAACCCTTTAATCTCCTTTCCTTGGGCAAAAGAGAGGCAGCATCAGGCAGCACGGAGAGAAAGCAGGATGTGGCCAGCAGGGAGCCGAGAGAGCGGGTGCAAGGTCCCACGTCCTCCTGAGTCCCTGCCCAGCAGCAGAGATTTGGCTGAGCTCTCCTGCAGGGGAGCTTTTAGAGGGATTAAAATGGAGCCCAAAATGCATTTTTCCTTTCCTTTGTTTTTTTATGGGATCTTTTGAAGCCCAGAGCCTGTGCAGAGCCCTTGTGCAGAGGTGGCCAGGCTGCCTCGGGGACAGGGGATGTCCTGCATCAGGCAGCTCGTGCCTAACTGCAGGGAGCAGGTTTGGAGGCAGCTGGAAACCCTTCTGGAAACAGCCTTTCCAGGCCCCAGCCACCGCAGGGCTGTTGTTGCAGGTGGCTGCAGTGCCAGGCTGGGTGGCAGCAGCCCGACAGCCCTAAGTCGCTTGGGTTTGGGGTGTCTGTGACCCTGGGCACCCAGGGAAGGCAGGAGGACAGAGCCTGGACATGGGTGCTGCGGGCACCCAGCATTACAGAGACCAGGGTCTCTTTCAGGGGTGATGCCCAGTGTCTGGGTAGCTCCGAGCTGGGGCACAAGGAGGTTTTGGTGCATTTGCCCCCCTGGCAGGGCCTGAATTGGGCTTTAGCCCTTGACAGAAGCTGTGGTCCCTCTGCCAGCAGCCCGGCTGCTGCAGAGCATCAGCTGGTTTTGGGTTGGGCTGGACACCCAGCTGGGGGCAATGAGACCCCAGAAAGGCCCCTGCCCACTTCCTTCCCTGCCTTTCTGGATCTCTCCCTTCTCCCCTCCAGTCTGGCTTGCTCTAAACCAGTGCTGCGGGATCAGCTGATGCTTTAATACTGGCCTTGGCGACAGCTGGAGGATGCTGCTGCCCGCTGGGGCTTTGCTCTGTGTCACCCCCCTTCTCACAGTGACCGATGGGGACCCTGAAGCTGCCCTACACTGAATGGGGGGCACCGGGGCTGGCCAGTCCCCGCAGGTTCAGTTAGCAAAGGGCTGGAATATATCGGGGGGGGCGGGGGATGAGGGGATGAGTCCAACCGCAGCCGCTTGCTCTCCTCCAGCTCTTCCTTGGGCTGGGGGGGCTCTGCTGTTGTGCGGTGGGTTTCGAGCAGGAGAGCGAAGGAAGGGGTGGGTTTATTGTCCCCCGCCCTCCCCAGCGCTGGGTGCCGGGGGAGGCGGGCAGGGAGGGCTGCCCGTCCCTCTGTCGTTCCCCCGCCGTCCCCTCCCCGGGGCTGGCGGCCAGCCCCAAAGTTGCGGCGGAGCGGGAGGACGCGCCTCCTGTCCTTCCCCCGGCCCGCAGCCAGCCCCGCCGCGGCCGGTACCGGGGCTGGGGGGGACGGACATGGCTGCCGGGGCCCAGCGGCCGCCGAGACACCTGCTGCCACCGGGCCCCCCCCCGTGCGCACCCGCTCCGCTCCCTCCTTCCCTCGCTCCCGTCCCTGCCTCCAGCCGCCGCTGCAGAGCCGCCGCCGCCGCCGCCGCCAAGGACGAGCCGGGATCGACGGCGGCCACTGGACCTCCCCGGCAGCCGCGGCGGGGCCCGACCCTGCCCCCGGGGGCTGCCCCGGAGAAGGAGAGCGCTGGGAAGAGCCGAGCCCGCGGTGGGACGCGCAGCCCCGCCGGAGCCGCGGGGCATGTAGGCACCGAGCAGCAGCGGTCCCGTAAGTACCGGGCCCCCGACGGGCTCTGCCGCCGCCCCGGCACCACCGCCAGTAACTTTTAGGGATGGGGTAGGCGGCTTTGGGGGGGGTCTCTTGGCTGTTTCCCTCTCCCCCAGCATCCTCCTGCATCCCCATCCCCGCGAGCTCCCGCTCCCCGTCCGGGCAGGGGGTGGGAATGAGGTTTAATTTTGGGCGCTGAACTGGGGTTTTTTGGGGGGGTGGGAGGCAGGGAAAGAGGGGAGACCCCCCCTGGGTGCCCCCAGCCCTGTGTCCCCCCGCCACCTTGCGTAACCCGGCGGCGGGCAGGACACTTGGCGTTTATTTTTGGTTAATCCATATTCGACCTTTTTAAGCTGCGTTTCGGTGCGTGCGTGTGCGGGGCCCTCGCCCCAGTCCGCAGCCCCCAGCCCGCAACTGTTGCTGTCGGAGGCGCGGGCGAGGAAGAGGGCGATGCTGGGTGGTGGCAGATGAAGGTTGAAAGGAGACGGTGTTTGCCGGGAGCTGTGAGTGCTTCTCCCTCCCGAGTCATCCCCCCTGCGTGGGGACTGGGATGGCGACGAGTTGGCTTTGGAAAGGCGGGGGGGCTGTTGCTGCTTTTCCTCCTTTTTGGGAGCTCCATCGGGGTGTCCTTGCTCCACAGGGCTGTCCCCATAGGGTCAATGACAAGCCCTGGCACAACCCTGTGTCCCTCCTGGTGCTCCCTGTTCTCCTCACACGGTTCCCATCGCATTTGGGTTTTCTCCATCCATCGGCAGCAGTTCCCCCTCCCCTGGCGCAGGCTGCGCCTTCCCTGTGGCTTCAGGCTCAGAGGCTGTTTTTGGGGATAAGGTTTCTCTTTCTGGAACGGCATTTTGCATTTTGGGATTTTTTTTCTCCCTTTCCTGAGGTCAAAATATCTGCATGAGCTCTCCCCCTCTCAGAGCAGAGGAGGGAGGGATGGGTTGTTTGGTGGATGGACGGATGGATGGATGGATGGATGGAAAAAGGAGGTTTAGCATTAAGAGCAAACTTTCCCTGTTGCATTAAAATGTCATTTCAGAGGGTGGTAGGAGGTAAGGGCTTGATCAGTGCTTTAAGAAGGAGGTTTCTGTGAGTGGTCCCTCAGGTGAAGCTGCGCCTAGGAAAGGGGTTAAGCTGCTCCAAACCGCCTCGATGCAACAAACCCCAAATGCCAAAGCCATGGAGCAGCTCTGGGGGTGTCCTCTGCTGCCTGGGGAGGCTGTTGGGAGGCAGCATTGCCCAGGACCACCTTCCTCCTGCTCCAGCCTGCCCACTGCCCCTTGCCCTGGCTGGAAAACCTCCCTTTTGGGAAGGCCTTTTCCCAAATTCCGCAGTGCTTGCTGCAAGGGGTTGGATTTTGTTTAAAGTCCATGGGGGCTTTGCTGTGCTGAGCCCAGGAGCTCTGGCAGCAACACAGGGATGGGCTTGGTTCCTCCTTTGCCTTCACTACTTACCTGCAATTTGCCTTCTGTGCCCTCACCCCCCAAAACCTCACATTTCCCTGCACCTCTCTAGCTTGTTCCGGGGAAAATCCATGCTGGAAGCACAGAGTTGGCTCGGCTGGAGCAGCCGTCTGCTCTTTCCATCCCAAATCCAGCCATTTTGGAGCAGCCCTGGCTCCAACCCGTGCATGGAGCCCCTGCCAGCTGCGGGCTCACTGGCCCCAAACCCCTCCATCCTCCTCCGGCTGCGGCAAGCCGCTCAGCTCTGGCCGGTGGCATCGGATTCCTGGGAAAGATGGAAATCCATTCCCCTGGTTGTCCCAGCAATGGGATCCCTGAACGATGGGATGTACCCATGCCTACCTCCCTTCTGCCATCACTCTTCCATTGTGAGGGATGGGGATGCTTTCCACATGTGGCTTTGTCCAGTGGGAAACCAGTTTGCTCAACCCTGTCCACAGTTGCAGCCAGGAGCACAGCAGCCTCTTTGTTGCCATGAGTTGGCTCCTCAGGAGGGGTTGTTGGCCTGTGCTTGGGTTACTTGGTGCTAGAAGAGGCTCCCCAGTTGAGGAAGAGGAGGATGAAGGCATGGGATGGGTGAGATGCCATGGCTGGCACAAGCAAACCCGATCACGGCTCAGGGTATATTTAAACGTCCTTGAGGAGGGCTCAGACGGGCAGAGCTGCCGGGGGAGCAGCTCTGTTTGTTTTGGGTAGCATGTTGCTCCCCTTCCTCTCTGCTCGGGTACGGCTGATGCCGGATTCCCGATGAATTATTTATCACGGGACTAAAAATACTTGGGAATTCGCAAGGAGGAGCAGGCGGCGCGGGCCGCCGTGCCACTGAGCTGGCCGTGCCGGAGCGTGGGACGCTGCCAGCATGGCATGACTCACCCGCCACCCGCTCCGGCCAAGGGACATGGCTGCGGCCATCGCTGGGGCATCGTGGCTCCTGTGGCTCGGCCAGCTGCGGTATGGGGCAGTGAGGGGGATGCAGCCAGGCAGGGTGAACCCCGCTGGGTGCTGGTGGGTGCTGCAGGTGGATGAGCCCCTGCTGAAACCCATGTGGTTGAATGAGGTGCTGCCCCATGAGTGCTGGTGCCCGGTTGGGTGCCCAAGCCCTTGTGGTACCCATACGGTGCAAAAGGGGGACATGGGTCTTGTGTCCCTTGCCTTTGCAGAGGGACAGCCCTGGTGCTCAGATCTGCACCTCGCAGATCTCTCTTGCAGGGTGCCCAGTTCTTGGGTTTATTTCCTGCATTTTTAGTCCAACATGCTGGCACAGTGTGCTAAGGGGCTGTCCATCACTGCGGCATGGAGCAGTGCTGGGGTGCAGGTCCCCAGGGCACCCCAGACCCCAAAACCATCCAGGACATGGTGAGGGGCTTCTCTGGTCATGCCGAGGATGTGTTAAGCAACAGCAGCTTCTAATTGCAAGTAACCTTTCTGAGCACCAGCTGGCATCTTGCTGCATGGATGTTGCTGGTGCCACCGCAGAGGGCTGCTCGTCCCGGTCCCCACTGCTCAGCATGGCACTGGGGTGCTGGCTTTGGGGGACAATGGGGCTTGGAGGGGCTTCGATGCCCCCTGCCATAAGTCTCACCGTGGGTTGGTTTTGCTGTTGGGCTCTGACAAGGGATGAGCTCCAGCACAGGGATGCATTGCTGTGAGCAGGGATGTGTCACCCGCCACTGTGACTATGACCCGCTTGCTGCTGGCACCCACAGACAGTGAGGAATTAGGAACCTGGTAGGGGGGGACATGGCCGAACATCCCCCCAGAGCGTGGCTTTGGGGTGCAGCCAGCACAGATGCAGTGCAGTTGGTGACCCAGCTGGGCAGGCACCAGGGGGAATATAGTGAAGAAGAGGGAAAAGCAGTAGCATAGTGTCTAAAGGGGGAAACTTGGGATATAAGGGGCCAGGTGGGCAATTGGGCTGGGATTTGGGAAGCAGCAGTGAGGGCACTGGAGCAGGGTGATGGGCAGGGGACTGGCTGCTACGGTGACTGTGTTGATTGCAAAACCCCAACGTGGGGGTTGCAGAACTGAAACCTCTCTCAAGGGCAAAGCCTTTAAATATCGAAAGTGGCTGTGAGCTGTGGAGAGAGGCACAGGGAGCTGCCAGCTCCTCCTGTCACCTCTCGCTGCTGTCTCCATCCCTGGCTGAAGGGGCGATAAGGAGCATCGTAGCAGTGGTGGCTTTTGGAGAGGGTGATGGCACTGGGAGGGGGATGGTGGTGTTGGGATGGGGAAGAGGTGGTGGGTAGAGAGGACCAGCTGGGAAGGGTTGGTAGTTGGTGGTTGTGAGGTGTGTGATGGGTGGTGGGTACAACCCCTTAGTAATTCCTCTACCACATCCAGCCCCCAAAGGATGAGGGTCCCCCTTTTGCCCTGCTGCTGCCCCGGGTGCTGGGGAGGGCTGGGGTGAGCAGGGTGCTGGTGATCAGCCAGATGTAAGGGGCTGTGTCCCATCCTGACAGGGACGCGGTGGTGGACATGGGCAGAGCGCCGGCACACGCTCTGCTACTGTCCATGGTGCTGGGCTGCTCGGCTGCCTTCTCGGACCTCCTGCTGCCGGGCCTCGAGGAGCCGGTGGTCAACGTGGCCGTGGTGTTTGGGGGCACCTCCTACCCCCTGCACATTCGCTCCCGCCTGAGTCCTCAGAGCTTCCTGGACATGCCCCTGGAGATCCACCCCATCACCGTCATCGTCAACAACACCAACCCCAGCAGCCTTCTCACCCAGGTCTGCGACATCCTCGCCAGACACAAGATCCACGGCATCGTCTTCGAGGACAACGTCGGCACGGAGGCTGTGGCCCAGATCCTGGACTTTATCTCCTCCCAGACCCAGGTCCCTGTCATCAGCATCAGTGGGGGGTCTGCTGTGGTCCTGACCCCGAAGGTGAGGCATCCGCTGCGGGTTGCTTGTGCTGTGGGGTGAGAGAAATGGGTGATTAGAGAGGGGTAGATGTGGGATGTGAGATGCTGGAGGCAGAGGAGCTGCTGGGCTGCATCGTGAGGGCTCACAGGCAGGAAGAGGCAGTGACTGCTGCAGCGCGGTATGATACGGGGGAGGCTCCAAAGAGGGGCCCAACTGATGGCACATGGGAGAGGACTTCAGTGCCCTATGGAGGGACCTTCCCTGGTGTCCTGCTTCCCATTCACTCCTGCTGTGCACACCATGGTTGTGATATCGGGGCTACCAGGGCAGTGGCAGGGTTGACGCATCCCTGTCCTCCTCCTTCCCCACCTCACTGGGGCTGGATCCAGCCCTGAAGCGGCTGGGCTGGCAGCATGGAGAAGTCTCTCTTGGCTCTGGTGCCCATCTCTGGCACCCCGCAGGCCCAAAGAGGATCTTTGGCTTCTCTGCTCCCTGCTGGCAACAGACACTGTCACCGTCACCTACCTACCTGCTGGGAGGTGTTGGTGGCAGGGAGAGCTGCAGGGTGCTGGGCAGGCAGTGATGGGCTGTGGCACGGCTCTCCTGGGGAGGAGATTTGGGTTATAGCCTCTTGGATGCTCCTCTTACCCTGGGCAAAGGAAGGGTTCCTGGTGCTGGTTTCTTCCATGGCAGCAGCCCCTGGGCTGGAGATTCTGCTCCTCCTCGGGGCACTGGGTTTATGCTCTGATGGCGCAGACGTTTTGGGGTCTAAACCCCCTGCCTGCACGGCCTGGTGCTCCTGGACCACCCTGAGCTGCTGCTCGCTATGGCTGGGTGGCATTTTGATGCAAGGGACTAAGGCAGGTGCAATGCAGCTGGGTAGGTGCAGCAGGCTTGGGTGGATGCGGTGGATTGAGGAGGGTGCAATGGACCCAAGTGAAGCCCCACGCAACTGAAAAATAGCCATGGTTTTGCTGAGCGCTGGGTGCTATCCTGCAGCTTTCGCCAGGGGTTGGGTGTTTTGGAGTCAGAGGAGGGACCTGTCTGAAGGCTCAGCCTCCTCCTCCTCCTCCTCTTCCGATGGATCTGAGGTCCCCAGCATCTCCCATTCCCACATAGTGGAACCACCATCCCCATTGGGAAAACTACTTCTCTGGAGGTGGGGGGGGGTCTTAGCATTGGAACCCTGCTGCCTGCAAGCGACCTTCTGCAAACGCCGCTCACTGAATCATTTCAGACAGAATCAGATCAATTAAGATTTGCTAATGAGAGGCCAGATGGTGGGGGAGGTGGGGTGGGAGGGAAGGAGCCTCATAGGCTCTGGTAGCAAGTAGTGAGCTGGAGCTGTGATGGGGTTTACGCTCCTGGCAGAGGCTTTGCCCCCCTCCCTCCACTGGTTTAAGGAGAAATCGTTGGTCTCCTTTGGAGGATGGATGAGTTTTTGGTTGTTAAACTGAGAGATGGAGGAGAGGTCACAGGGCTTGAGCCTTTGCATGGGATCCAGTTCCTTGGTGCAATCCCATTTTGGGTGTCTCCAGCCCATGGACCATGCCAGTTTGTGTCTCCCTCAAACCCTTCATGATGGCAAATTCAAGGTAGTTTGCATAGGTGCAAGAGACCTGGACCATGGTTTCTGTGGAGCAAATGGGCCTGGATCATGGTCCATGGACCTGAACCATGGAGCAGCGCTTGACCCCTTCTCCTCCTGCAGGAGCCAGGCTCAGCATTCCTGCAGTTGGGTGTCTCCATCGAGCAGCAAATCCAGGTGATCTTCAAGGTGCTGGAGGAATACGACTGGGGCTCCTTTGCCGTCATCACCAGCCTCTACCCAGGCTACAACATCTTCCTGGAAGTCATCCGCTCCTTCACGGACGCCAGCTACTTTGGCTGGGAGCTGCAGGAGGTGCTCACCTTCGAGATGAGCCAGGAGCGGAGCAGCTCCAGGACGCAGCGGCTCCTGCGCCAGGTCGATGCCCAGGTCCTCATCGTCTACTGCTCACGAGAGGAGGCCGAGTACCTCTTCACCATGGCGGAGCAAGCCGGCCTCGTGGGGCCAGGCTATGTCTGGATTGTGCCCAGCCTGGCGGTGGGCAACATGGAGGTGCCACCCACCTCCTTCCCCATTGGCCTCATCAGCGTGGTGACGGAGAGCTGGAAGCTGAGCCTGCGGCAGAAGGTGCGGGATGGGGTGGCCATCATTGCCATGGGGGCTGCCAGCTTCTTCCGGGCCCATGGCTACCTCCCGGTGGTGGGACGGGACTGTCGGGCTCCTGCTGGGACCACCGCCACCAACAACAGCTTCTACCAGTAAGGCTTGGGACACACTGGGATGGGTGGGAAATGGGGGGAATGGGGAAATAGAAGGAGAAGGAGGGAGGAGGATGGAGCTGGTGGGCAGGGGATGATGATGCTCACTGAGCTGGTGGTTCACACCCCCTGGCTGGTTTTCCCTTGCCTTTTCCTGTGCTCCTCTGTCCTCCAGGACCTATGGAGATCTGAGGTGGGGTTCACAGATCTGCTCCACTGTGCAGATGTGGCGCCTCAGGGCCTCAACCCTACAGTGATCCATCCTTGGGGCCTCCTTGCTTGCAGGGCTTTCTCCAGCTCCCTCCTGCCTCTTTCATAGGGGCTAAACCTGGTTCCCAGCTCTCAGCCCCATGTCTTTAGGTGGGACCCATGGCGACCAGGGGCTTATGGGCTCTGTGTCTCACCAGGCACCTCCTCAACGTGACATGGGAGCACAGAGACTTCTCCTTCAATGAAGGCGGCTACCTGGTCAGGCCCACCATGGTGGTGATCTCACTCAACCAACACCGGCTCTGGGAGATGGTAGGCATGGGCACACCATTTGGGGTGGCCGGGCAGGATGAACCTGGGGCCATGCAAAGGCTGGGATCCCAATATGGGACAGGTTATCCAATGCAAAACCCATGGCTGGTACCCATGGTGACATGTTGGGGGTTTGTGACACCAAAGCTCGGTGAAGAGCTGGGGATTTTGCATGCAGCTTGGCCAGAAAGTTCCAGAAGAGGCTAAAATGCAGCTGTCCACCTCTGGAGAACAGCAGCCAAACACCTTGACCTGAAGCAAGCTGTGCAGAGAGGGGTTTATTCTGAGTTTAAAAGCATTTTGGGTGAAGATTGGTGAGGTTTTTGCTCACCCAAGCCTGGTACTTGGAGGCCAAGGCGAAACACCTCACCCCATGGTCAGTGACAGCGTAGGGAGAGGGATGCTGAGAAGGGTCTCATCATGGTGTTCAAAAACCATGTAGATGAGGCCCTTAGTGACAAGGGTTAGTGGTGGTTTTGGAAGTGATGGGGTTGATGATCATAAAGGTCTTTTCCAACTTGATTGATTCTATGGCTGAGCCTAATGGTGCTCCAGGAGAAATGAGCCTCAAAAGCATGGAGAGGATGGACATGGAACCTTGTATGACCCCCACAGCCCCTCACCAGGGTGATGTGTACTCTCCCAGGTGGGCAAGTGGGAGAAAGGCATCATCCACATGAAGTACCCAGTGTGGCCCCGCTACGGCTCCTTCCTGCAGCCCGTGGTTGATAACCGCCACCTCACGGTGGCCACGCTGGAGGAGAGACCCTTTGTCATAGTGGAGAACACGGACCCCAGCACCGGGGTCTGCGTGCGCAACACCGTGCCCTGCCGCAAGCAGACCAACTCCTCCCAGAGGTGAGCAGTGAGGATGGAGCTCCCCATCGCGTCCATGGGGGCAATGGGCTTCTTTGGTTGGTCCAATCCATTTCTCCTGGTGTGGTTTCAGTGGTGATGGCCTTGTGGATCCCTACACCAAGCTGTGCTGCAAGGGCTTCTGTATTGACATCCTGAAGAAGCTGGCCAAGACGGTGAAGTTCTCCTACGACCTCTATCTAGTGACCAATGGCAAACATGGCAAGATTGTCCGTGGGGTCTGGAACGGCATGATTGGTGAGGTAGGGGTGGAAATAGCTTGGAACCCACCTTCGGCCTCTCTGGGGGGCACCACTCACTTGGGGTTTGCCCTGATCTTGGGTTTTCGTAATGGAGATGGGGTCAGGGTGTCTGTGGTGGGACTCTGGGCTTGGCCTTTGTGGAGGGAACGGGGATGGAGTCAGCTAAACATTTACATTGTGTTTGTGACAGTGGTCATTTCAGAAGCCAATGCATTGCTTTAAAAGGCAAAGGTTAAGGCTGGCAATGCTGGAGATGAGGCAACGCCTGGTGGGAGGTGGCCTGGGTCCCTCTGCCCATCCCAAGACCCTCTGCCCCTTCTCCAGGTGTACTACAAGCGCGCGGACATGGCCATCGGCTCCCTCACCATCAACGAGGAGCGCTCCGAGATCGTGGACTTCTCCGTGCCCTTTGTGGAGACCGGCATCAGCGTCATGGTGGCCCGGAGCAATGGCACCGTCTCCCCTTCTGCCTTCCTGGGTACGCCCCATGTCCCTCTGTCTGTCTCTGTCCCTCTGTCTCTGCCTGCCTGCAGGTTCATTCCATGCTTCTGACACATGCAAATTGGAAATACTGCTTGGGTTTAATAACTTCAGTAAAAAAAGCCCAAGTCAGGAGGGAAGGGGATTATGCTGCTGTCTTTGGGGCTTCCTCCTCCCCTTGCCTGAATAATCCTTTTATTACAGAGGCTGGAATCGGTGATTTCCTCCCCTTCATTACTTGTGTGCTAGAGGGAGGATGGGGACGAAGGGGAGACAAAGAGGGGATTTGCCACCTCTGAGCTCTGCTCTGGGGACCCTTTTTGTGCCACCATCACTGGAGCTCGTGGTGAAGGCGGGAGTAGGAACCCAGAGCTAAAACTTCCATTAAATGAGCTTTCGAAGAGCAAAGCTGCAGCCTGGGAAGGAGGAGAACGGCCAAGGTCACCACAAAACTCAGCCTCAGTTGAGGCTCTCGGCAAGGGCACAGTGGTGGCAGCTTAGCCGGAGCCAGGCTTCTGCACAGGGAGGATGTGGGTGCCAGGGATGCTATAGGGCATGGGACACATCTTTCCCTTCCTGTCCCACCCCCATGCCGACCTTCCCCTTGAAGCAGGGGTCACCTTCACGGAGGGGACACATGGAGCATCCCACCCCGGGTCGGCAGGGCTGGGGCCCGTGGTTCCCTGCCTCCCCTGCTAATGAGCTGCATCCCCATCAGGGGAGGCCTCTCCTCCCTGACAGTGAAGGACACGCTGACAAATGGGCCTCGGTGGCTGCATGTGGAGGGCTCGGCTGCAGCCCCAGCGCTCCTGCTGCACCATCCCAGCCCATCCTAGGCAGGCAGGGACCTGCTGCCCACCCTCAGCTCCTGCGGGGCTGGTCCCATGTGGTCCCATGGCATCATAGGGTGCAACCCATGATCCCATGGGAAACTCTCCTGCTGATGAGCCTGGAGAGCTTCTCATTAGCATCTCCCCACTGATGAAAGCCTGATTTTCTTTAGGCAGGGAAGCAAGGCTGCATCCCCACTTCTCACAGCGTCCCCCTTCCCTCCTGATTCCCTATGGATCTGCTTGGCCACGATGCTGCCTTCTTTGAGGAGGGGCAATATTCAGGAGTCCCATTCATCAAGGCAGGCTCTGGGGGTCTCCAGGGGGCTGTGGGGTGTCCTGGGGTGCTGATGGAGTCCTACTTGCCTTTGCAGAGCCTTACAGCCCAGCCGTGTGGGTCATGATGTTCGTGATGTGCCTCACTGTGGTGGCCGTCACTGTCTTCGTGTTTGAGTATTTCAGCCCCGTTGGCTATAACCAGAACCTCACCAGTGGCAAAAGTGAGTTGGGAGAGGTGGGAGATGGGCAGGGGGAACACATTCCCAGCCACGATGACTGCTGTCCCTTTGTCCCCTTGTCCTTGCAGGGCCCGGAGGTCCCACCTTCACCATCGGCAAGTCAGTGTGGCTGCTGTGGGCTCTGGTCTTCAACAACTCCGTGCCCATCGAGAACCCCAAGGGCACCACCAGCAAGATCATGGTGCTCATCTGGGCCTTCTTCGCCGTTATCTTCCTCGCCAGCTACACCGCCAACCTGGCTGCCTTCATGATCCAGGAGCAGTACATAGACACGGTGTCGGGGCTGAGCGACAGGAAGGTGAGAATGGAATTGGGGTGGAATTGCTGCAAAATAATAGGGTTTTTGGGGTGGAATGAACCTGGGGGGGGGTACATCACTGCTGGGCATGGCTGTGGGGAAGGGGAACATGGCAGGGACATGGACACTGTGTGATGCTGCTCTTTGGGGCTCCCCATTGCAGTTTCAGAAGCCACAGGAGCAATACCCCCCTTTCCGCTTCGGCACCGTCCCCAACGGCAGCACCGAGAGGAACATCCGCAGCAACTACCCCGACATGCACACCCACATGGTGAAGTACAACCAGCGCTCCGTGGAGGATGCCCTCACCAGCCTCAAAATGGGGTATGGCTCCTCCAAACGGGGTATGGCTCCCAGAGCTGGAATACAGCTCCTTCACATGGATTATAGGAGCCCCAAATGAACCGGGACTCCTTGGGACGGGGTATGGTACTCCCAGATAGGGTAGGGCTTTCTCAGCTGGGGTACAGCCCCGCACAAGTGAGATAAGGGCTCCCCAGGATGGGTACAGATCTCCCAGATGGGGTACAGCTCTGTGTAACTTCCCTGCATGAGGTATAGGCCCCCCCAAACAGGGTACCACCCCCTGCAGATGGGTACAGCTTCATACAGCTCCCCCCACATGGGATACAGCTGCCCAGGTTGGGTACTTCCCTCCAAGATGGGGCAGAGGCCCCCCCAAAAAGACACAATCCTTCCAGATGGGCTGCAGCAGTCCAAATGGGGTAGAGCTCCCCCAAAAGAGGCACAGCCCTCCCCAAAGGTCTTCCAGTCTTCCCCCCCTCACTTTTCCTCCCATTGGTGGTGCAGGAAACTGGATGCCTTCATCTATGATGCGGCGGTGCTCAACTACATGGCGGGCAAGGACGAGGGCTGCAAGCTGGTGACCATCGGCAGCGGGAAGGTGTTCGCCACCACAGGCTATGGCATCGCCCTCCAGAAGGACTCACGTTGGAAGCGGGCCATTGACCTGGCCCTGCTCCAGTTCCTGGGCGATGGTGGGTGCCTGGGCGAGATGCTCATTAGCCCCATCCCTATCATCACCCCAAATTAACCCAGGGACCAGGGCTTTGGTGCCCAGACCCTGTGCAGCTTCCACAGCTCCTTGGAGGATGCCACCAAATGGGTTCTGCAGCAGCGACTTTCAGGGGATATTAAACCCAGCAGCATCTCTCCAGCTGGGTGCTGGGGGGGAACATTCCCTCTGGAGTTCTGCCTCATCATGGAGATGGCCATTTACTAAAGCAGGGTCAGGAGAAGCCTCGGGAGGGGACAGTGTGCATGGCTGGCTGGCATATGGGTGTGGGACAGAGGCAGGAGGAGGATGAGTGACTGGTGGCATGCTCAGGCCAAAGGCAGCAGCAAGAACAAGGTGGTAACACCTCCAGGGGCTTGGAAATGGCTTTCTCCTTCTCCAGACATGGTGGGGTGAGAATGGGCAGGGGCTGTGCTTGTGGAGATGATGCTCAGGGATGGGTGTTTTCACCTCTCCCAACACTGTTCATGTCTGGCCCCAGGTGAGACCCAGAAGCTGGAGACAGTTTGGCTGTCAGGGATTTGCCAGAATGAGAAGAACGAGGTGATGAGCAGCAAGCTGGACATTGACAACATGGCCGGGGTGTTCTACATGCTGCTGGTGGCCATGGGGCTGAGCCTGCTGGTCTTCGCCTGGGAGCACCTCGTCTACTGGAAGCTGCGTCACTCTGTCCCCAAGTCCCACAAGCTTGACTTCCTCTTGGCCATCAGCAGGGTGAGTGATGCTGGTGACCTTGAGCGGCCCAAATGTCCTCCCATGGTGTCATGGGGATAAGCATCATCCCATTTGACCCATGTGGGAGGGACTGGAGACTTTTGTGCTGATGTGAGCTCTCGGTTGGGTAGAAAAGGCAGGGTCTGTGGAAGGGCTTAGCCCTGAGAATGACCCCACATCCATATCAGCATCCAGGGTGAAAGGAGTGCTGGAGGACGATGTCACCTCCCTGGGGATGCTGAGGAGGGGACGTTGGTGCTATGAAGACATCTCAGCACCATCATCTCAGCTCAGCAGGGTGGGTGCACGGTGCTGATGATGTTGGGGTGTTCCCTGTTCTCTCCACAGGGCATCTACAGCTGCTTCAATGGGGTTCAGTCCCTGGTGAGCCCCGGGCGGGCACCCACACCCGATGTCACCGCCAGCTCTGCCCAGGCCAACGTGCTGAAGATGCTGCAGGCGGCCAAGGAGATGGTGTCGACGGCCAGCGTGGGCAGCTCGCTGGAGCATGCCACCCGCACCATCGAGGACTGGAGCAGCCGCAGCGAGCGCCTCCAGACCACCTTCTCCCTGAGGACACCGCAGCTCGTGGTGCAGAACAGCACCAGTGCTCACCGGGCCCCCTCGTCTGGCCCAGCTGCCCCTGAGAGGTTGGAGAGAGCCTACGCACCCATGGGTGCTCCCCTGGGGCTGCCGCTGCCGCAGCCCATCCCCGTGGACTCCCGGCTGCCCAGGGAGGAGAAGTGGAGAGGGACGAACAAGCACATCCCCCGCCTCCTGCACCCCTTGAAGTTTCGGGGGGGCTGTGCAGGGGATGGAGCCCTCCCGGGTATCCCCCACGTCCCGGTTAAGACGTCCCCAGGGGAGGATTTTGGGGAGCAGATGTTGGTGGGGAACCACATCGGGGCTCCCGTCCCGCCCCCCACGTCCCCCAGGGACCTCCCCCCACCGGACATCTACAGGGAGCACAAGCGGCCATCGGGGCTGGGGGATCGGCTGCAGAACCCACCCCGGCTCCAGGGGGACGGGGGACACGGGGGCTCGGGGACGCTGCCGTGGCTGCTCTCAGCCGCTGAGAAGAGGCCGGAGCTGGGCAGCCCCTTCCTGCCGCCGTCCTGCCCTCACGGAGCCTTCCCCAAAGCCGCCAGGACTTGCAGAGCCAGGGGCGAGCCGGATGCTGCAGCGATGGAGCGGGAGAAGCCGAACCGGCGTGCGGGCGGGGAGCGGGGTGGGAAGCGGTGTCCGGGGGGGCCGCGCCGCTGCGGTGCTGCTCACACGTCCCCATGCACCGACATCCCCGACCTCTTCCCCACAGCCGAGTCCGGCTACAACTGCGGCTCCCGCTGCGCGCAGCCGTCGGGCCGGCGGGCACCGCGCTCCCCGGCCGCCAGGCTGCCGTCGTACCGGGAAGCCTGCCGGCAGCCCTCCCGCACCACGGGCTCCGCGCCGTACGCCTGCATGAACTCCTACCCCAACCTGTACCCGGGCCACCGCTCACGGGGGTCCCTCCATCCCCGCGAGCACCCCAGGGTGCCGGTGGGCTGTGGACGGGGATCTGGGTGCAGAGACTGCGGGAGGCGCGGCGGGGAGCCCGCCTTGCTGCGGGCAGCGGGGACCGAGCGGAGGGACCCGTTATCCCGCGGCGGGATGAGCCCCTGTGCCGGCGGGTCCTGGCGGCGGGTCTCCAGCCTGGAGTCGGAGGTGTGATGGGGGGCACAGGGGGGTGTGTGCACCCCTCTGCCTGCCCTGGGCCCGGGTGTCCCTATGGGCCAGCCAGCGGCTCCCGGCCGGGCTCCAGCCTCCCGGGATCCTGCAGTGCGAGGCTCCAAGCGGCTCGGCGGGTCCCGTGCGCTTTGTGGGGGATTGGGGGATCAGAGGAGCCTGGCAGGGGCTGGCACACGCTGGCTTGGGCTCATCCCGCAGGCAGGGCCGGCATCGGGGACACTGAACTCATTGCCACCGTGTTGCCATCATTTGGGTTCATTCAAAGGACTTGAAACATCATTTCCAGGTCATTAAAGAGACATTTTCAGCCGGCTGAGGACCCTTTGTCCACCCTCCAGGGATCACAGAATCATGGAATGGTTTGGGTTGGAAGGGACCTTAAGATCATCCAGTTCCAACCCCCTGCCACGGGCAGGGACACCTCACACTAGACCATGTCACCCAAGGCTCTGTACCCAGGGCTGCCCTTGGCTTTGCTCTCTGTCAGTGGGATGCTTGTGGTCCTGTGTACCTCTCCCTGCTCATGTCCCTTTACTGCAGAGCCCTGGCACAGGCTCATCACACCGGTGGCAGCCAGGAAAATGGCAACTGCCCTGAGAGAGCCATCAGTCTGCGCTGCAACTGAAGCCAAGCACTGAAGCTGGAGTCACTGCACCCTGCTCAGGTACTTGGGTGCTGGGCACAGACGGCTGTGAGCTCAGGTCAAAGAGTGATGCTCCTGCAGCTGCAAACCAGCAGCCCAGCAGGGATGTGTGGTTGGGAATGAGGAAGGGAAAACAATTCCTCCCACATTCCCAGGGCTGCTGGAGCTGTTAATCAGGCACAGGGGATGAGCTGGGGTTAATTCTGCTCTTGATGTACATGTCTGACACAGCCCTTTCCCTGCTGGGCTGGCAGGAAGCTGTCAGAGCAGGGCAGAGGGTTTGGGGAAGCAGCGCCCTTGGCTTTGCTGAGTGCTACCGGCCCCGTCCCAGAGCCATGCCGGGATGATGCAAAGCTGCCCATGGAGATGCCAGCCCTCATCTTCTCTTCCCAGCTGGCTCAGCATCACCTGCCTGGATGAACACCTCCCCAGGAAGCTGCTCCAAAGCTCCATCATTTTGTCTCCTCTATTTCAAAGCAGCTCTTGGCTTTGCAGCAGCCCCCAAGCAGCTGGGGCTGGTCACAACAAGGGGACCATGGCAGGATCTGCTCCAGAACACCCATCCCTGCCCCAGGGATGGCTGCAAAGCCCCAGGGAGGTCAGGAAGGGCCTGGCCACGTGTGAAAGCTTTGGCCCCGTGCATGTGTGTCCATCCATCTGTCCATCAATCCATCCACCCATCTGTCTGGGGTTAAATCCAGCCCGTTCCCTCCCCATCCCCCAGCCTGGCTCCATCACACACGGGTGCCGGCACTTTAATTCCTTTATTTATCATTGAAATTGTCTCTTAATTGCTTTGGCAGCCCCTCTGAAGCCTTGTGGTGAGGAGAGAGGTGCTGGTGTATAAATAAAGGGAAGAAACAAGTAACCCTGGCTGAAAGCAAGGGAACGGATCCTTGCAGGGCTGCCCCAGGGGATGGCACCCATTTACCTGCGGCAGATCTTCCTACCTGGGTGCCCGGATGCCCCCCGGGGGTGACAGTCTGGTCCCCAGGAGGCTCTAATGTGGCCTAGGGAGCTTTTACCCCCCCAAAACTGTGGCTTCCTGGCCCAAGGACATCAGCACATACAGCTGCACCTTTGGGGTCAAGCCTGAGCCAGGGCTGGGGCTGTGAGAACAAAAGAGAGCTGAAAAGGAAGGGAAGAAATATATATATATATGTGTGTGTGTGTGGGCATATATAATTCCCAACCCACACTTTAAATTAATTAATGATGTCCCCAGTGACTCAGCAGAGGCCAAATGGCTTTTGCCTCATGATTTATTGAAGGGCTTTGCTGTGGGAGGCTGAGGGCAGTGAGGGACAGGGGACATGGGGGTGCCGGGGATGCTCCATGGGGATGGGTGTCAGCACCCGCTGTAAGGCCAGGGCTGTCCTGGATGTCCCTGTCCCCTGCTGCTAGGGTGGCATCTGCATAATCATCTTTACAAGATAAAGGGGATGGAATACAGCAGTTTTCTCACATTCCCCAGTGATAATCACTGTTGGGAATGGAGCTGTATGGGGCACAGGGGAATGAGCATCCCAGAGCGGGTGGGAGCTCCATCACCCCCCTAAGGACCAAGGAAGGGCTGAGCTGCTCTTGCAGCGTCCCCTCACCCCAGGGTGAATCCGCAGGGAAGCAGCAGCGTGGAAGCACCCTCTGACCAAGCTTTCCAAAGCAGGGGTTGGGTAGTTCAGTGCTTAACAGGCTCAGAGGGACATTTCTTTTGGATGAAATTGTCTAATCAATCACTTTTTAATCCAGCAGCTCTGGCACCGGGGCCGCCCTGGGATGCTGCTGGTTATGTGCATAGAGAAACACAGTCAGCTCAATGCTGGCCACTGCTGGGGGGCTCAGCCCTGCTCGGGGACACAGGCAATGTCCCTCCATCTGCCAACAGCCTCTTCAACTTCAGCAGCCCCATGGCATGGATTGTTTTCACTGCTGTCATTGTTCAGCATCATAGAATTATCATAGAATGGTCTGGGTTGGAAGGGGCCTTCAAAGCTCATCTGGTCCCAGTGAGCAGCCACATCTTCATCTAGATTAGGTGGCCCAGAACCACATCATGACACCCATCTGTGGAGGAAAAGGGGGGATAAGGCAGGCCAGTGTGATCAGCCATGGGGAAGAGGATTCCAATGGCAAGGAATCCTATGGGGAGATGGTGGCTTGGGTGAGGGTATGTGGAGGTGGTTAGATCATGAACCAGAAGAGACACAGGGCCAGGAAAGTGCAATAAGGGGCCAGCAGATGCTGATAGCTCCTGGGCTCAGGACCCGGCTGCCCAAACCCATGTTGGGAAAGGTGGGGAGCATCTTCCTATAAACTCATAAACAGTGAACCCCCACCAACTGACACACAGCCCCTTGGTGCTGGTCAGCCCTTGTCCAAACCTGCCTTTCAGGCTCCACGTTTGCATTTTTCCTTCCCTGGCCATTGCTCTTCCAAAGCCCGAATCCATCCCTGGTACCAGTTTGGTCTCAGATTTACAGCCCAAGCCCCGCAATCCTCCGCTGCTTGTGAGTTCCTTTGAGAGAATCACAGCAGAAAGTGTTTATTTCCACCATAAAGCCCTGGTTTAATATTTTACCATAAATCACGCTGCGCTTTATGGTGATAATAAATTTGTTGGCAGAAAACTGCCTTTTGTAGCCCGAGGCAGTGGAGCGATTCAATTTGTTAGGGTTTAAGTGTAAGGAGTCGTAATTGAGAAGGGGAAAGTACAGATGTTTTAATTGAGTTTGCAGCTACCACCCAGAGTTGCAGGAGGCTAATAGAGAAGAGGTGAGGGTCTCCATTAGCCTCTCCGCTTGCCATTTCCCCTTGGCCTGCAGCACCATCCATCACGGCTGTTCCCTCTGGGAATAGCTGCTCAGTGCACGCACCAGAGAAGGAAAGGGGTGGGAAAAGCATCCAGACTAAACCAGATGTATAATGCACGTTTTATTGGGTTTAATCCCATTTTTGGAGAACTAATTACAGTCAGGACAAGCATCGCGTGAGACTCAGTGATTATCAAGTGTTAGTGTTGATAATGGCCAAATAAAACCACACTTTCATGATGGGTGAGAAGGGGGAGCTCGTGCCCTGCGCTGAGGTCACCCAGTGTCCCCCTGGACAGGGCTGGCCCCACTGAGCCATCCCCTTCCCTCTTTCTCCAGTCATTTTTAAGGCATTGCTATGTCACATCTGATATGAAGAATGCTCTCGCTGCAATAGAGCTTCTTTCCCTTACTCACCCCAATTCCTTCGATATATTTGTGCAAGGACAGCGGGTTATCTGTTTAAGAAAGCACTGGTGCTCGTGGGGACCAGAGTCCTCACTAAGGTACCACGGCAAGGGCTGGGGACAGGATGCGAGCCCCCGCCGTGCCATTGCATCCAGAACCTGGATCCAAGCAGTTTTTAGAGGTAAGGCTCCTTAGAAATCCCTGCCACCAGCATGCCGAGGAGGAGAGGGGGTCACCCAGGCCAGGAAGTGAAGGCACACCTTTAACATTAAGAGATGCAGGAGAGGGTGGATTTGCTGCCTCCCTCCTCCTACCCCAGGCAATGCAGCCTGATAGAGGGACAGGAAGGGAGGGAGACTAAGGCAAAGGGAAGATGAGAAATGAAATAACAGAGCACAGCCCCATTCCCTGGCTGGCAATGAAATGTGGAGGGAAGAGATTGCAATGGGCGCTTGCAGGGATGAAGGCAGAGCCAAGTGCCTTGCAAAGCCTCAGCCCCCCCATCACCCACATCTGTGCCCTTGCACACAGCACACCCCCTGCAGCCTCTCCAGCTCTCCAAAGGCTCATTTCATCAGCACTAAATTCCTCTCAGCTGCCTCGCAGGTGGCTCCCAGCAATGCTGCCCCATGGATCTGCCCTCCAGCCTCCCCCTTCCTGAGACATCACCACCAGCTACCTGGAAATAACTTGCTCATTTGGCACTGAAGATGCCCCAGCAGCTTCCCCGGAGCACTTGGGGATGTTTAAAGTCGCTGCCAATGCTTAGGATCAAGCTGGAGAGGAGGCAAACAGTCCCCCCGGATCCTCTCCAAGCAGCTCAGCAAGGACACAGTGGCGGTGCTCAGGCTCAAGAGGTGCAGGGTTTTGCTTTAAAAGCCATGAAGTGTTTTTATACAGCTCCAGGTACTTGCATATTCCCGCAGGAGGAGCACTTCAGGTCATATGGAAACCAGAAAGTCCTACTTGAAAACAGAGCTTGATTATAAAGAGCTGCAGTTCAAAGCTTGCTTTAGCGAGCAGAGACACTTAATACTGCAGCAAGTGCAGAGGGCAAGAGGATCTAACGTAAAAGACATGCACCTGGCTTTGAACCTGCTTTAATAAGGGGGGGGCTTAAAGTATTTCAGGTGGAAACTTCTTTTGAAGTCCTTCCTTTTGTTAGGAAAAGCCCAAAGATCTTTGCCCAAGGGCCTCAGAGCACAGCACCCAGGGCTGTGCCACTGTGCACTCTTATAGTGACTTAATAGCAGAGATTTACCTAAAGCACTGGCTGCCGAAGGTAGCAGGCAGCCCAGTTCTCAGAGGAGCTGAGCAGGACCAGCCCAAAGCCCACCTTAGTCCTGTGTGGAAGGAGAAGAAAGGGGATTCAAGCCTGGTTTCAGCATCTGGGATGTGTGCTCCTGCAGGCTGGAGGCACCGCCACTGTCTCCTGGCACCAGCCCATTCCCTTGAGTTAACACCCACCTTGTTTCAAGGCTAATTAGCCAGCACAGGAGGCTGGAAACGCATCAGTGTGCACAGCCAGAGCCCCTGCAGGCCTCACACGTGTCCAGACTGGGTAATCAGCCACAGGAATTCCAGCCCACAGGAATCCTCACCACTGGAGGCAGGGCCTGGTTGGTCCTACCAGCTCTGTGCAAGGGGTCCGCATGCAGGAGCTGAGGGAAGCAAGGCTGCAGTTTCCTCTCCAGGGAGGAAAAGCTGTATCCCTGCATGTAGGGGCATTGCTCTGGGGTCCAACTGGGGCTGCCACAACAGAGAACAGGGTGAGAAGTGTGAATGTAAACTCCTAGGCTT
Organism: Psittacus erithacus; assembly: GCA_009867235.2. Classification (NCBI taxonomy): domain Eukaryota; kingdom Metazoa; phylum Chordata; class Aves; order Psittaciformes; family Psittacidae; genus Psittacus; species Psittacus erithacus. Next base: position 81,241 of record WYDI02030037.1, read on the forward strand.
GGGAAACGAGCAAGAGATCCCAGACCCCAGCAATCCATGGTGCACAAACAGGTTAATGCCTCTAGGAAAAGAAAATGTAACAGAACACACAATTACTTCCTTCTGAATTAGATCTCCTCACACCCTCATTTCTCCCTTCAACTGGCCCAGGAGGTTGGTTTGACAGAAGAGACTCAGCTCTCCCAAACCCCTGCTGGATTCTGTCCAGCACATCCATGCCTTTGGGAGATGGGACATTGAGCTGATCGGTGCAGTGAGCAGCCAAGGCTGTCTCCTCTGTGTGCTGAGACCTGCAGCACAGAGAGCTCCAACAGTGATGCTCCAACAGAGCTGAAGGCAGAACTGGCTGGACACTGGTTAATGGTGCAGGCTGCCAAGGGCTCAGCCCCAGGGTGTTGAACAGCAGGTTGTGAGAACCAGGACCATAACAAGGCTGAGTCCACTCCATCCACACTCAAAATGGAGTGAAGAGAGTCTGTGTTCAGGGCTAACCCTTGTCACCAAGCCCACAGCCTGGAAACTTCCCTTCATGATGCCTCTCCCCCATTCCACAGCTGCAGAGGGGGAGCTGAAATGTCTCTGGAGCCAGGGAGGGAGCGTGCTGCTATCCCCACATCAGAGCTTTGGCTCGCTCAGGACAATGTTTGCAGTCACAAACACAAAGCAAGAAAAGCCCCATATGAGCACAAACACAATCCAGAAGGTGTGTCGGAAAGGGGAGAGGTGTTTGTTAACTGTCCCACTGCCAAAGACCAGCTGAGTGTCCTTGCGACTGCAGTAGGCAAGGAAAGCCGGAATGAGATACTGGATCCCATTCCCAGCATAAGCTCCTGTGATCCCCACCAAAGACTCCAGATCGTGGGTGCAGAAAGCCACCAGCACTGGGGGAATGAGTGTGATGGCAGGAAAGACAATCCTATCCACCACCCACGGGTAGGTCCCCCCTTCCCTGTGGAAAAGAGTCTTCCAGTTGTTGCGCAGGGTCACTGCGATGATGGGGAAGTTGGTGCTGATGGTGAAAACTGGGAAGAGGCCCAGGAAGTAGCGAATGAAGGCAACGTTGATGATCTCACAGTTGGTGAAGTTGAGCGTGTACATGTCCATGAGGGTGTCGTTGCGGAAGCAGTAAATGGCAGTGAACGACAGGAGGCTGTAGAAAGCCAGGATCAGGATGTAATCGAGCAGCACGAGCTTGTTGACATGCTTCTTCTTGGAGATGGGGGTGATAAGGGATGGCAGAGAGTGCTGGCACATGAAGGAGTAGACGCACACCCCAAAGAGATTGCGGATGCCCGAGAGCTGGGCCATGGATGGGTGACCTTCAGCTTGGCCTCTGCTGATGCGGATGAGAGCCAGAATAATCATGAGGATGAAAGCTGGAGGAGAGAGAAGGTTTGAGGTCAAGCTTAGGTCTGCACTCGCCATGACCCTCCTCCCACCAGCACTGGCACCAGCTCTGTCTCCTGCTCCACAAGAGCATCTCCTTATCTCTGGAGAAGTTGTACATCAAAGTACAGGTACATCAAAGTCATCAAAGCCAAGGTACACAGGAATTAATCACCACTTGCTTTCAGCACTAGTCAGCAGATAGGGGCATGGGCCTTTGGCAGGCATCTCCCTCCAGTCTTCTTCCCACAGGGACTCACCCTCCCACCTGGATGGCAAACAGTTGCTCTGGGCCCTTTGGAAGAGGGACACTAACAAGTCCATCACCCTCATGGGTCTCGGTCCATGGATGCTTCTGCCAACACACCGTGGCTAAATATCACCATTTAAAAATGGCTTAGAGATGTCTGAGCTTTGACCTCTAAAGGAAGAAAAGGTTAAAGCTGGCTGCAGTCAACCCCAGTAATACTGTAACATCTGCAACTGGCCTAATGCTTCCAAACCCTCACCTGTGTACAGAAGCCGATGCAAAGGAGCAGCAGCTACCACCAAGCTTTGCCTGTCCCTGTGATGTGTCAGGCTTGATAGAGCAAGAACCAGCCAACCATTTCCCAGGCAGGAGGAACAGACTGTCTGTAGTTAATCCCAGGGTGCAGAAGCCAGTCTGGAAGGGACTAAAGCAGCACTGAAAGACTGCGATTAAAATTCATCACTTCTAAGGCACCAAGTGTGCCCCTCACTTATGTCAGGGAAAAGCCTAACGACGTTTTACAAAGCTTATCACAGAAAAGCAATGTGCTGTGGACAAAAATGAATCGAGGAGATTGGTCCAATGCCCTTATTTACTCTGCTGGTGGCAGTTTGAGCCAGCAGCAGTTACTGCTCGCCTGTTATTTCTAGCATGGCACATAAAACCAGCAGAAAACTAATTCTGGTGTCACAGAAATCACATCAACTTGGGAAAGATGATCATCAGCTGCTGCAGTTAACAAGCCCCAGGGGAACAAACCCTACCTGGCAGGGCAGCAAGTAGCAAGATTTACAGCCTGGTGCTGGCAATGGATGGGCCACTGCGGCTTGCACAGAGCTGTCTCCTGTGCTGGTTTGAGGCATCAGAGCAGACTGTGAATTATCAGGTAACAGAAAGAACAGCAAAATGCTGAGATGACTCCTTCTATGGGCAACTTTAGTATCATAAATACAGAAGAATTAAACAGAGCAGCGCAGAGCCCGCAGGAGCGCAGCCACTGGCATTGCGAGCCTGGCCATGGGGTGACCAGGACACTGGCTTGCTCTGTGCCAAGTGCTGTTCTGCCTGACACAGCCGGATGGAGATGGGAGACCCTGCCAGGGCCAGGAGTATGGAAGATAGTTCCAGATCAGTGTACAAATGCTGCTTCTTCTGCCCCCAGTGAGACCAGATTAACCCAAACTGAACATCGCTTCCCAGCACTCTCCAAAACCCTGTTTCTCATCTCACAGCAATCCTTTCCTTTCCATAGCAAACACCAGCTCTGTGCTGAGCCACACTCTGCATTCCATCTCATGCTGCCTCAGGAAACCTCTCACTTCCAACTGTCCCCAATGACAGGGCAAGTCTAACAGCTCTCCACCAGCGCTGGGCTGGTGACAATACATCCATTCCTTCGTGGCACCACAAGGGCCAAGCCACTTTGGAAGTGCTGGGCTCTATTTACTTCCCTAAGAGCAGTCACAAAGGGCTATGGAAAACATCAAGTCATTGCTCTGGGGCTGTGTAATTCCCCTCACCTTCACTCAAGCCAGCAAGTGAGGGGCACTGTAAGCACAGGTACAGTTGTTGTGCCTCCTCTATTGCTCCCTGGAGGGGAGATGCTTGCCAGCGTACGTGTTACAGCAAAATAGCTGGGAAGAACCGTGCTCCGGGTGATGTGACATTGGCTGCACTCCCTGGGGCTGCATAGGCTACAAGGAAGAGGGGAAAGTGCCTGGAGCAATCAGAAAACCAGCTTTGGAAATACAAGATGAAATACTGAGACCATTCCTTTCCTTCCCACTTGGGAGACATGGTCATCCTCTGCAGCCTAATCCTGAGCTGGTCCTGCACCTGGACTAGGTGTAACTGCAGAAGTCTTGCACCTCTTCCCACACACACAGTAAATCTCCTCCTCCTCTGCTCAGCAGAGTGAGGAGTCACCTATTTCCATTTCCGAGACTCACCACTGGCTCAAAGCCCTGCTTTCCACAGCAGCACTAACAGGAGCAGTGCAGGGGAACATGCAGGCCGGCACCCCATCCTCTGAGCATCTCCTCGGTTAGAGACCCACAGGCTCTCCTCTGCTCTGACAGGGAGCACTGAAAGAACAGGATTTCTATGGATTGCCTAAATGATGGATTTTTGGCTTAAGCAGCTGGAATCCATAACCTTTTCCTTAAATGTTTCTTTCAGAAATTCAATGTATTAAAGTTACAATGTGGAAGGATCCAATCTAAGGGCAAGTGCTCCTGCCTATGCAGGGGATTGGAACTGAATGAGCTTTAAGGTCCCTTCCAACCCAAACCATTTTGATTCTATGAATACTAAGATCTGAACTAGCACTGTTTCTGACATGGCTGTGCTTCCCCTGGCCTGGTGCTCTGCATGAGCCTTGAGATGCATGTTGCTGGGTAAACTGGAATCCTCCCCTGCTCCATTCCAGCCTCAGAGAAGACAACAGCAGCCCTGCCCCAATGCTCTCACTCCCTGCAACAGGGAACCAGAGAGCTGAGACATTTGCATGCCAGGTTTATTTATTAATTTGCATACCGGATTTATCTGCCTGTCCCTGGGAGGAGATGAGCCCCAAAGTGAAACTCTGAAACCTGGTTATGCCCGGTGATAAATCAAGATGAAAAGAAGATGACAGATGCTGACTGACAGGCAGCTTCAGGCAGACAAGAGGCAGCGCAGGATCCTCAGGCACACACAAAGCTCCTGCTCGCATCCTCCTCTACCTGGGACAGCGGGCTGAAGGCAGAATTGCACCATGTTATTCAAGTCACTTCCAGTTGCCACACTGGCTGTCCCACAGCGTTCCTGCACCACAAGGACCCTGGTGAAGTCAAACATGGGTTCATAAAATAAGCCTTGATCTGCTCCTCTACACACATGGCAGGATATAAGCAAGATGCTCCAGGGATGAAACACCCTCAGATACCATGACCAATAGGTACAAAGTGAGGTGGACAGCAATGCTACCATGGACTGTTAGTAAGTTACGTGAAAACTTTGTTTAAAACTTTTATTTATACCTTTAAACCTTTATAAGAGTGCTTAAAAACAGTCGAGGGTTTTGCTGCTCCTGACTTTTCACCAGTGTCAGATCCACTCCAAACCCACACACCACAGATGGGCTTGGCAGCCAACGAGGTACAGGAGATACTGCTGGTCCCATCATCTCTCCTCTAGATGTCTGAGCATCGTTTTTACTGAAGGATATAAGTGAGACTGGAAAGAAAATAGAGAGGGCTATGCCATAAAAGAAAAGCTGCGATGAAGCTCATCACCTACAGACCTCTCCTGTCACTCTTCAAGGAGCAAACACTGGCTCTTCTCACTGACAGTGCAAGCCCTTGCAGGCAGCTACTGCTGCCTGTCCTGCTTGACTCAGGAGATGTTGATTCAGAGATAAGGCAGCTCCGCTCTGGCTCTTGCAGGTGGAAAAAGGATGAATATGGATGAGCACACATCCTAATAAGAATACCTTGGGAAATATGGGAGCCTGGGGATATTAAAGAATACATTTGGTGAACTTTGATAGAAGCATAATAAGGCTGCAGAAGAGCACTGGAGATAATTTAGCCATTCTAAGATTAACTATTGTTTTGCAGAGTCAGAGCAAACACCTTTGTAAATGAGAAAATGCTGGTCTGTACCTGAACTTTGTCTCTGCAGAAAGGCTATTGCAAGGAAAGAGAGAAGCCCAAGGCTAGAACACATTATTTTCCCCAATCATGATAGGTTCCTGATGCTCGGAATGAATTCCTGGCTTAACCCTCCCTTGCATCCCTGGCAAGACACTTTGGCTTTGAGATGCTTGACTTGGTGCCCCACTTCAGTCCCTCTGTTGGCATGTGGAAAATAATGGAGAAGATCCTGAACTGAGCCATAGTAGGAAACAGGGGAACTTGGAAAGAGGTGGGTTGGCAAGGGGGAAGCAAGCTCAGAAGTGAGGTTCTGCAGGACTGTGGCACTGGATAACGTCTCTGTTATCAAAGACAGATGCTGCCTCGCAAGTTCACCAGTGAACTTCACCCTTCAAAGCACTGCTCCCAGTTAAAACAAGGATGGTTTTAATGGCTCTAGAAAGCATTGGGGGAGACATGAACTAGGGATGAGTAAAAGACTTATGGAAGAAAACAGAACAGAGGTTATGTGACAAGCACCTTGTACGTTAAGAGACAGAGGAATTGCACCAAACCTCGAGTCACATCTTCTCCAACTTGGTCCCTACTCTCCACAACTGGTGAGAACATCCCCAGAGATGGAGAGGCAGCAGTGAGCACCACACCATGCTGTATCAGCAAAGCAGCCCAAGCCTGGCTGCTCCCTACCCCCATCCACAGGCATTTGTTTAAGCAGCGGGCTGTGCTGCTGACACAGCCGTGGCAAGGCCATCCGTCACCATGCCTGATGCTGTGACAGAGCTTCCTTGTTGAAGCAGAGCATCAGCGTGCCAGGAAATCATGATAATGAATCACCCCTTCACAACACATGCCACTTGCTTCCCGCTTCATACATCAGGTGGCATGATGGATCCCGGGGAGGAGGTTTTCATGAGCTTCCTAAGCCCATTCTCTTTGGAAAGAGGAAGATCTCTCCTGACCTTAGTCTTGATCCCGATACTCCATCAAGCCAAAATACTCTTAAACAGAGGAACAGATCTCATTTAGTTTAATGTTAGGCAGCTCTTTCAGGAAAGGAGGCATGAAAGGAGGGCATCTGCTCTGTACACGCTTCAGCACAACATCATGTCAAGGCAGTCTTACCTTCTGCATCTCTATCCAACACTTCCATCAGTGTTTTGGGAAAGTTTAAGATCCCACTCCAATTCTGGAGCTGCCAGGCATTATGGATGCTGTGGCATTTGAAATACTAGAGCGCAGCTGGATTTCACAATGCTGACAAAACAAGGTAGAGGAAATGAAGACATTGATTCTTAAATTTAAAGCTCATTTGCCCAGTTCCTCCTGCATAAGCTACATCCTGTCACTCCTTCATGACCTCCAGCTCTCTGTAAACTTCAGAGTAGCAGCTGATGAATTTCTGCAACCTTCAGAGGAGGTTTCTACATGAAACAGTAAAAGAGGTAAAATGAAAACCAGGTTTGCTCCATCAGATGCAGGAGCTGGAGATTTGGCAATGACAGGGCCTAAAACACTGTCTCGAGGAAGATGAAGGATTTATGAGTGCACAGACTGCGGGGAAGCAAGACGGACATGCTCATAGAAGACAGCAATTCCCTAGAGACAGAAGTCAGAAGGAGAAGAGGAAGGAACTTACTTCCCAGAATAAAGGTATGAGTGGGACATCAGTGTGACTGCTTCCTCTAATGGAGAGCAGGGACTTGCAGGCACAGTGTTACCCTCCCTGCCCCAAAGCAGGGTCTAGATGGCAGAGGACTGTTTCTCAAACAGGGGAAGCAGAGCTACATGCTGGACACATTAAGATCACAGGAGTGTCATGCACTTTACCAGGAAGGCAAGAAAAATCCTCCAGTCCCTTTGCCAGGTTTGGCTTGCTTTTATTAAGTACCACCAGGACATTTTGGCTGTCAGAAGCAGTTCAGAAGGGCTTCTCTGCTGTAAAGGCATCAATCCCCTGCTTTTCTTCATTGTTGGGGCACAGTTTGCTACCCAATTACCAAGTAGCTTCCCCTACTGTGGTAACAAGTCTTGCTGTGGAACCAGTGGAGCTGCCCCGTCTGACCCCCATCAGCTGGTCTCCACAGACATCTGCACCCAGCAACAGTTCACAGGGAGATAAACGGCTCTGCTCTGGTGTTTATCACGGGTGCTTTATCTCAACATATGGGAAGGGAAGAGCAGCCAGCGAGGAGCGTTTGCTTCTGGTGGAAAATTACCCGTGTATTTTACTGTCCTCTCTCCTCCAGTCACCTTTGGCAGAAGCACCAGAAAGCCTCTGCAATGGGGACTCGGCTCTGAGCTCTGCTGCTGGCTTGGTCTATTAGCTTTGACAGTCACTTCTCTGTCCATGTGAGAATTTACCCTCCTGCATGAAGGGAACAGCACACACTGTGATGTCACATCATGCTTGGGAAAGCACTGGGCGCAGAGCACCCGCGCCCCATCAAATCTACCCTTCCCCATCCTGCTTTGGGACCTACCCAGCAAAGTTATCGTCACCTTGTTCCAACAACACACACTCTTGCATGCCACAGACTTACTCTGAAAATCAGCGTGAGCACCATCACCAGGACCCCTTTGCAGGGCTGAATGTGTCCTTACATTTTCAGCTCCCCATCTCCAGCTCTCAGACCCATTAGTTCATCTCCTACTGCCTGGATAAAATGCTCTTTTCAGGAACATCAGCTCCTCAAGGCAGGATCTCAGTCTAGCACCGTGCATCACTCTCCACCTGCATCTGAAGCTACTAAGGGCTCTTCCACTTACACAGGCACTGCTTCAGCCCACTGCTCCCCACAAACAACACTGAGATGAGCTCCTCAGCCTGTAAGTCTGAAAGCTGGCATGACAGAAGCATAGCCTTTTATCCAACTCTTCATAAATATATTCACTTCTCGTAGTGAATTATTTACCCTGGGCTTAAGCAGCAGCTTTCTCTGCTCCGAAAGGGATGCGAGAACACGAAGTTAACTTCGTTGAAGAAGCTCGTTGGAATGAACATGCAACAGTGTCCTGATTTACAGTCCAATTCCCTCATCCTTGCCTCTCCCGTATGCCCTGCTCTGTGAAAGGGAAGGGGCAAAGATCAAACTGGTCCCTCCTTAAGGAGTTTGCTTCATTTCTGATGCAGAAAAGAGGCCACCTTGAGGACTGTGGACACTGCAGACAAACCCCTCTGCAGAGCCTGGATACACAGGATTTCAGGTAATGGTCACCCCCTCTTGTATCAGCCTCCTCTCTAATTCTCAGTTTCTGCAGCTGAAAGGATGACGCTGTGTGACCCAGGTTTCTGGACTGCATCAACTCCAGCCTGGCTGATGAAGCCTAAGGATGGCAGCGATAGTTACTACAGGAACTGAAAACTGCTCACAAAGAGAGATGGTCCAAGACCAGTTCTCTGCAGTGAAGTATTGGGGAGCCTGTAAAAAGCAGGATTCTGGTGGAGAAAGTAGAACTATCAGAGAAATCAGCAGATGAGGAAAGTCAGCCCCAGCAGCGTGCTCTGGAGAGCCCTTTCCTAGTTTCTTCCCTAGAAGCCTTCTACCAAGTACCCTAGAATGGGATGGGAAGGGGAGGAAAAGACTTGTCCTTTTCCCCTCCATTGTACTGACCACGGGAAAGAGCAAGGGCAGAGATTTTATTTCTGGACATATAATTGTGAGATCATAGGGTTGGGAATGCTCTGTCTCGAGGGCTGCAGGTACTTGAATAGCTGTGGTATGATCTGATTGTACTACACAGAGAACGGAGCTTCCAGCAACCAAACCCAGAAGTTTCCTCAGTAAAATGTCTCTTTATTAAAATACAATACTTTCTAATAACTACAATACAGTATCAAGAGCAGCACACAGAGCTAATGGCCCACATGGGAGCTGTCTGGGAACATTTGCCAGAGGCTATTCAATAACAGTAGTGATAATCATGCTACCAATGTCTTTAAAGCCAACAGTCCTCACCTATAGAACTGGACATCTCGGGCTGTAACAGGCTGCAATTAATCGGGTTAGCTGCTTAATACACAATAGCCCAATGTTTGCTGCTGAGCCCCACCAAGCCCTGTCCTTTTGTTATCTTTCCTAATCCATATCCTTTCCCATGAGGCTGCTAGTCAGTTGTTATCCAATATTATCCAATAATAAAGAGGTGGGGCTGTGTCCTCTCTGCTTTGAGAATTGCATCAGACTCAGTCCCTTTTGCTGTGCTCTGCCTCCAGCAGCTCACCCCTAACACCACCCACTTGGATCAGGATTGGGGAAAGGAGGGATAAAACCCCAGCTAGATATTCAAGTCTCTTTAGGGAGCAATCCATCGCTACCACAGATTTAAATCCCCCAGGAAAAATGAGCCTGAAGTCCAAACAGCAAAATTGAACATATCAACAGCTCTAATTTATAGATGGCTTAGTTGGTTTAGTCTTCTGCAGGAGATGCCCCATTCCAAGAACCTTGTAAGAGACCTAGAAACAGGCCCCAAAACTAGTAAAAAAGGACTGGGAAAGGAAGGAGAGGAAGGAAAGGAAGGAAGGAATGAAATACAGTTTGGAGAAGGAACTCTTCTTACTCCAAAGGGACGATTCATACTTACCTGGTCAACCAGTCTGGACCCTGTCTCTGCTCTTAATAGCATTGCTCAAGAGCTGGGGGAGCCAACAACATTTTATCCCTAAGTTAAATCAAGGCTTCACCATTACCAGGATTTAAACCAAGTGGTTTTTCCCAGCTAGCCCTTTCTCCAGGGAAGCACAGCAAACAGGCTTCCTGTCACACCCATCAGGGCGCTGTGCTCAGTCTCCCAAGGCACCTCAGACAGAAGAGGGCTTTCAAAGCAGCCTAAGCTGCAGTTTGCAGCTGGGAAGGGGATGAGAGCTTGTGTAGGCAAACCCTTACACAGAGAAAACAGAGATCTCTAAGCATGGATGAGGCCAGCAGTTAAGCACGGACTGCTGCACCGAATTTAACTACTGGCACTCACCTGTGCGAGGTGGCAATCAGTTCTGCAGCCAAGTGTGTAAGCTGCTGCTCTTCACAAGACTGCCAACAGCTCAATGCCTCTGGAAGCCCTCTGCCTGTCATCAGCCCCACTCCGCCTGGAGACACAGATCCACCCTCTGTGCTCCTATGAGTCCTGACAGGGAAGCGCCTCGCCATGCCAGCCTTGTTTCCTGGTGAGCTTTCCATGTACAAGAGCCCATCTGTCTGGGCTCTGTAGCAGCGTGGCACTTCAGCTTGCAAACTCCTCCTTCAACTTCCTCCCTTTAGAGACTTCAGCCTGTCCTGGTTAGACCCTTACCCTAGGAGGAAACCCAGAGCCAGATGAAGGGCTGATCCACTGCTGCATCTCCATGTTCTTTGAGCCAGCCTGGTTTTATTTCCCAGTTCAGATGCCAACGTTTAAGACTCTATTTTTCACAGCAGAATGACATTTCTCTTGTCCATGAGGTGTGGAAAGAGACCGTAGGCTTTGTTAGCTGATGTGCTGCTTGCTATGAGCATGAGGCTCTGGAAAAGGCTAGTGACATTTGATTATCACTGAGATCAGGAGAAAGAGGGAAAGCAACTTTCAAAGGCAAGGCTGACACTGTTACAAACACCAGCAGAAATGACCTTCACACACAGCTAGCTCTCCCTGCTGCCAAGAACCATCCTCTCAGACACTGTCATCTGAATCACTGCTATACCTGGGGCAGTGCAGCCTTACATCAGCCACTGCTGCTCCGAAATCCAGGGGCTTTTCTTTCATCAGGCTGGGGAAGCAGCATGTATAGTGGGTCCTGCAATAGGCACACTGCAAAGCCTGCACTGAGCTCCCAGCTCAAGCAGGCTGGATTCTTTCAAATCATGATGCAAAATGTGCGTCAACCTACCATCCACACCAGGCCAGTGGGCAAAGGTAAGCTGGATAAGCCACTGTTAGCGTGGGCAGTTGTCACCCAGCACAGCAAGCACGTAGGCTGGCAGCTCCAGTGTTCAGCTCTGCTGCTCAGAGAGCTTTGAGGAAGATTCACCTGCAGCACCACATGGCTAAAACTAACTAAAGGAAGATGAATTAAACCCCACAGTAAGACAGAGAGTCCACATCTTGCCATTGGCTTTCAGGCACGAAAAGGAGCCCACAAAACACCATCTAAGACTGTTCTTTAGCATCTAAGCTCTCTAAACACCAAGAAAAGACCAACCCATGTTTAACTCGCAGCCCTGCTTTTGGAGGAGGGGATATCAGTGATATGAGGACATGGGAGAAGCCAGCTTGCTAAATCCCTGCAGTAAGGGATCCATCCTTAGCCTGGAATGTGCAGCAAGATCTTTGTTCCTGTTCCCTTCATCATGTGGCTGTTTGATAAATTGTCTTCCCTAATAAATCTATCCCTCATTGTATACATATGGAATCTGCTGCTCTAAGTAGCCACTGAGGTGCTGTCAGGGTCATTAAATATCATTATCTGGGGCAGCTGCTCCCCAGTGTGCTGACGCAGGAATCAATCAGGCTAAAGCATGAATTTCCCCTACACTTCTCCAAACACTGCCTTTGTCTCTCTCCATCAAGAGATGAAAAAGAGAAACAGTTCTGCCTTTACACCAAGGTTTAACAGTCCTCATACTGGAAGGGGCCGGCTACAGGGAAAGCAATGGCAGATCAGGCAGAAATCAGGTTGTCACAGAGACAGGATGAGGTCTGACTGATGTCTTTACCAGGAAAGAGGAGGCAGCGTGACTGGAAACAGGCCAGGGAGCTGAGCTGAGATTACTTGTTGTTAAAAAACAAAGCCAAAACCCCTCTTTTAATAGCCGTCAATGAGATAACCTCCTTCTCTGAAGAACATTGGGGCTTTCTGACCTTTCCTATGCTCAGATAACAAAAGGAATGAACAGACATTCAGGCTTTTCACACCATCCGAGGTCAGGATTTGTTAACTCAAGCTGTTCAGCATCTGAGACTTGGGGGCTTAAAATCCAGTCTCGTTTTCCTGGGTAATAACTGCTTAACCCTATCTCAAATGTTGTCCAGAACAGATCTTTTCCTCTGCAGTCACTGCCAGCCACTTCCAAGCAGTGTCACAGGCCTTTGAACTCACAGAAAAGAGACCATACCCAACTGAAGTAAGGTCAAGTGTATGTGTGTGGTGGGAACTGGGCTAAAAAGCAGCTTTTCTTCCTATTCAGGTCAGTGATATGCATAAACAGAGCTGATTCTGTGTTTGAATGGTCTGGACCCATGAACCAGGAGACTGTTAACCTGCAGAAACGCTGCTCCCTGTTATTCCTGAGTATCAGTTACTCTGTCCAGCTTACAAAAGACAAGAGAAACCTCAACATAGGCCTCTAACACACACATCACTCTCAGCCTTTAAGGGCATATGCACATACAAGCCAGATGTGAGGCAGCTGCATCTCAGGATGGCAAAAGCACTGGGGGAACAAGAAAAGTAGTGATGCCTTATTTCATGAAGGGAATTATCTGTCTTCCCAGAAGTTCTTGGCAGGATGATTTTGAAGAGAACTCATGAGAGTGGAGGTTCCCAAGGACACTACACATTGGTTTGGGGGTTTCCAATGCAGGATACCCTATGCTAAAGCAAGGCCTAGGAATAAACCATGCAAACAGATGATATATCTCAGGGTGGAAAGTCTGACAGAAGTGAAGAATCTTTGTTTTGATCTGAGAACAAAAAGCAAAGTCTGTTGCACACATGCTGAGAGAATGAGAAACTTGCTGCTGAACAGCAACTGGTGGGTATCATGGAGACTCTTCCAAATCCCTTCTGCCTCTCACACAAAGCAGATTAAAGCTTCATCTACCAGCTCACATCCGAATGAGAACATTCAGATTGGTTTTGTTTTAATCAGAAATTTCATCCTAGAATAAAAATCCTTTTCCTCAAAGATTTATCAGGACAATCCTCAAAGAGGTTTTTTTGGCAAGAACTTGCTTCCAAACAAGAATATCCTGCACTGTTATTGTGCCTCAGGTTCCATCTATGGTAAAGAAGTGGCCAAGACTCACCTATCCATCTCATGAGGGATGTCATGATTTGAAGATACTTGGTCTTCTGCACATTGAAGAAGGTGAAAGGACCCAGGAGGAAAGTGAATGCAGCCTGAAAGCACAACAGAAAACACAGGTTAAACCCCTGAAATTCTGTTTGTAAGATGAATTTACCAGTAAAACAAAGCTTGCCTTCCAAGTTCACCTCCAGACACATCTCTTTGTCATGGACCTTGCTTTGCTGCTTAATTTTACAGCTAAGTTGGCTGAGACACAGCTGGTCAAGCAATCTGCTTGGTATCAGAGAACATGCCTTGGGCACGAGTAGAGCACAGGATCCTCTTGGCTCTCAGCCTCTTGCTATCACTGCTCCAGTACTCCTTTACTGACACATTTCAGTAGAAGCTCTCAGTGCAGCCTTATGGAACATTAAATATTAAACTGAGGCCTCTTTGTCTGGGTACATGCTCAGGTTAGGTCTGAATAGCAATAGCCATGACCAGACAGATCACGTTAACATTGACTGAGCAGCTTGTCACAAGCTCAACAGCAATAGAGCCAGGTCTGCCTGGAAGATACTGACTTCCCCACACTAAGTTGCATGTTTTACAGCAGGAAGGTGCAGCATAACAGTTAAGCCGTTGACTTGGAAGCTAAAAACCTGTGCAAAGTGGGGGGAAAAATAAAGATACTCGTAAGAACAAACTTCACTCAGTGTGGAAATTAAAGCTACTGTCAATGGAGACAGATCTTTATTCACTGCCCTCTTAGACATATAGGAAGAGAGCAGCATTTCTTAGCAAGTTCATCTCTGCCCAGGCACTGAGCACTCGAGCCCTACCTGCTTCAGTCAGAAGGGAAAAGGCTTTACTGCAGGAAGGTAACAGACCTTGACTGAGGTCTGAATGTGACCTGACAGAAGCTACTTGTGACAGGGAGACAAAATGGGTGTTAGAGAGCCCTGCCTGTCATTGGTGGGATGTCAGAGGCTAGCAATATACTAACAGATCCAAAAGCTGTAAGCACGCAGTATTGAGAAAGTCACAGCACACACAGTCTGGATTTGTTGAGCATCTCGAAGGGATTTTTAAAGACAAATATTCAACATTAATATTTACACGTTGCTCTTTTCCATGACTTCTTCAAGTAGTTCAAGAAAAGGTGTCACCAGAAGGGAAGAACTGGGACTCATAGGGGCAGGCAGCAGAGCCTCAAGGTCTCTGTAGTCCCCAACAGTCAGCCACAGAACAGAATCCAAGCTATTTTAAGCCTAGTACAACCCCAAGAAACCTTTTTTGAGACAGTTTCAGGATATCTGCAAGGCAAATCGGCAATGCCTTGCATCACAAGTATTCTCAGACAGCTGAAGTAAACCCAGAAGGGGACCAGAGGATAGAACCCTTGGTTTCACACGTCGCTCAGTGAGGATGTATTCTGATCTGAGGCCATCATTTACACCAAGTGTTGGCTTTTTGGCATGGAGGTGGGGGAGGGCAGGGGAAAGAGGGACAGAAAGCATGCACTGAATTCAGATCTGTGAAGCAACTGAGAGTCCTTGGAGGAAATGCTGAAATCAAACAGAATACAACACCACAGGCACAACTGGCAAGAGTAAGAGCTTAACAGATAAACCACTTCCAGTGTTACACAGAAGCAAACCAGCTTTTTACTCTTCTCCATCTTGCTCCTTTCTTCTAAACCAGAGCTTAACTCCACTCTCCTGTTACCATCTCCTGCCCTTCAAGACTGCTACTCCATCCCTGGATAGTGCACAAACCTTAAAGGACTAAAGAGGGATGTAGGTCAAGGACCCAGAGCAAACCAAAGGAGATGCCAACTCTCTCACTGGAAATTATTCTTGAGTTTGTGACTAATCTCTCTCAACATCCTCTCCCAACGCACACACTCTGCTCAACACAGCTTCCCTTCAAATCACGTTAATAGCTCATGCGTCAGAAAGAGCCGAAACAAAAAGAGACAGACGAAGGATGAGGATGATTAAGGGACAGGTGTCTTCTGCAAATGAGAACGCACCAAAACCAATTGGCAAAACAGCATCTCAAATCATGGCAAGGACTGACACAAGATCACTGAGCACCAAAGCAGCTGGGTCTGAAACATGGATTTGTCTTAAGCAGCGAGAAAAGAGCTGTGTTAAAGTGGATTTGGGGTTTAGATGCTGAAAAGCATCGAAAGCATTCTTAGGTGCTGCAAGAACATGGGTCTCCTACATGCTGCCCAACACCTGCTAATGAAGCTGAAAGAATACCTCTGGATGTTACACTCTGCTTTCTGCAGTTATTCTCCAGTGTTGAAGGTAGCTTGAACAAGTAAATCCATTCAGCATCCCTTTCAGCTCTCTTCCTCTTCCTCTGTGGGCTTTACTGCTCAGCTCATGGGGAAGAGATACCCTCCCATCCTTTAAGATGATCAGTGCCTTGTGTTCTTAACAAGATCCTGGAGCAGATCCAAAGGAACCAAGTGAGAGATGAATTCAAGTGCAATAGAAATTTATTACCTTTTGCACTTGACGCCCATTAGTGATCCAAGACAGATATCCATGGATCAATACAAACAATGCTAAAGCCTGCAATGAGATGACTTGCCCTACTTTGCAGAGATCTGTGCCAACCACTTTAAAGAAGGGAAGCCACAGTACACACACAGGACTGCCTGAGAGGAGAAAGGCAAGGCAGAAAAGAACAGTAAACAGCAGATGAACACGACTTTGACATGAAATACTCTATGGGATTGAGCAGAGGTCAGGGAAGAGGGGTCAGTTCCTCACCAACAGCCAGGACACGAGGCACAAGGACTCAGTCCCTGAATTACAGCTAATCTCACTGTCAACCCTCAGAAGAGTCCCAAGGCCAGGAAGCCCATTTAAAAACACATCCCCAAAAGGATGAGAAGAGACCACAATGCTTAGGAGGATGTCTGCTTTCTCTAGCTTGCTGTGCCAGACATCTAAATGCTCTTCTAACCCATTAAGTTCATCAGTTTCCTAAGTTCTCCCTAAGGAAAAAGTAAGCCCAAATAAGATCCTCAGATACATACCTGAACTTTCCACCTGATGTTTTCCCAGCTCATCTCCCCTAGAGAGGCACAATTTAAAGTGCTTCATTACACACTTAATCCAAACACTCTAAAACCTACATAGAAAACTGCACCAGTCAGCCCTGCCAGAAATCAAACACGCAGAGCTCCAGCACATCTAAAAGCCAGCTGAGATGTTCTCAAGGAGTTTATCATTCCCTTCCTAAGAGAAGAGGCAGAATGAGCAAAGTCTACTTTGATTAAAAGTTTTTCTATTAGTGAAGTGGTTTCCTTTTAGAAACAAGCAGGCATATACGGCTGATTCATTGCTAAACTTAAGGTAAGGGAATCCTCCCTTCAGCTAAGGAGGCTCAGATCTACTCAATGCTTGTGCTCAGAGGATGGCACAGAGAAACCTTTCCTGTGTTTTTGCTATTAAGCAGAGTTCCCTAATTTCTCTCCAAGCTCCTCCATTAAATAGAAGTCAGACAAAGTGCCAGGCTGGCTACACAGGGTATGTGGAACCCGTACACATAAAATCAATGCAACAGATACAAAACACTTCTTTTTTCTCTTCCTTTCTTCATGCTGTAAACCAGCATAAAGTGACCAGTGACCCAGTGTTTTTCTCACTTTTAATAACATTTCCAGTCAGAAAAACAGAAGCCAGCAAGCACAGAGGAAAGAACAGCAGCTTGTCACCCTGAATCACACTCTTCTCTGCAGGCCAGTAGGAGCCATGAGCATCACATCAGCTTGCTCAACCTCTGGGAGGGTCTTTAAATCCATTCCTCTCACCAAGCCAAGCCACAGCAGTACAGGCACCAAGGTTTGGGATCTACTCTGGGTTGGCAACTCAGGTGATACCACTTCCCCAGCCTCTGCACCCATCAGCTCTTGGTATTTCAAAGCATAAAGCAGGCTGGTCAACTCTTCTTGCCATGGTGGAAACAAGCAAACCATTGCCTAGAATATATTTATATATATATTTACACATATATTTATCTAAAAGTGCATTTTATTAAAGCTCTTATGTTAAAACTTGGTTACATAAGGTTATGTATTGGCTTATCTTAAAAAAGCAAAAGTTCAACCACATGTTAATAGGACATCTGGCTGGGTTTATCAGCTTAGCTTCAGCCAAGAGGACCACCAAGAGAGCTCTCAACCACTAAGTGACGGCCAGCTAATGCCAAGAGCCTCTCAGACCATACAAACATGCTTTAAGCCAGTCAGAGGGGTGTATTGATCAAACAGGTTCTTTATTGGGGCTTGAAGGGTCTATCTATCACTCTGAACCAGTACAGTTCAATAGCTTTCATCTGCTTCCCAGCATGCTGTTTCCACAGAAAAAAAACCAATCGGCTCAGGAAGCACAATCAGCATCCCAAACAGAGCTGATACATGTATTAGATGCAGCAGTTAGAGCATTATGGCTACTGCCTGCATACATTTGCAAGAGGACCATCTGAAAAGCAGCTTCATTCATAACTGTCATCGGAACTTGGTTATTTTCATGCTCCACAGACTCATCGGTAAGAATTGCATCCGTCTTTGGCACTTGCTGAGTAGTGAATTAAAAACAGGAGCTACTGTTTCTTGTTGATTCAGAGCCTGGGAATTTTCAGACAGGCTGAGTAGAAGCAGAGTAGTTGCCTGAGCAAAGTGAGACCATGAGGATTAACCTTGTTAAATGCATAAAATACACCAGGAGCAGAGCAAAAAGAGTTTGAGAGTTTCATAAATGTATTTATGTGGCATAGGGCTATCATAGCAATGCAAAGCTAATGAATATCAGATATTAGGACAAGGATATGTTTTAATGCAAAGATGGTAAAGCGCTCTTGTCACTCCTTAAAAATCTCCCTTTGGACTGAGGCCCCAGCCACCCTTTTTCCCTCCTCCTCTTCCCAGCCTTCCTCATCCTCATTCAAAACCAGAACTCACCCCAAACTAAATCCTTCCTTGGAGGCTCTTGCTTCCCCTTGATAGAAGAAATACCAATATCTCAGATCAACTTCATTTTAGGATAGCATCAACTCCACTTCTGCAGATATTGATGTTTGCCACTGTTGAGCAGTAGCACCCCTCTCCCATGAGACAGAGTATGGCAAATAACCCTCTCTAAGGGGAAGCAAGCTCACATTTAAAGAGAAAGTTACTGATTTAACAAAATGGATCTCTCTCTTTAGTAGACTTTGGCTGGAAAGCTGAGGGTTGACTGCTTTACACAGGGCTATGCAGCATTCCCACAGCAAAGCAGGATACCGACAGGAAGACATGAGCTTGACTGAACAAGCACCTCCCTGAGGAAGCTTTGTTTGATTCAGTGCTCGGACACAGGGAAAGTCTCCTTGAGCAGGGTAGGAAGAAGCAGGCATTTCAGACATGCTGTCAGGAGTGGCAATGCTGACACTCGTTCTGCTTCTGCAGGAGGCCCCTGAGCTCAGAGCTATTTCACAACCCAGATGAGCACCAGGAGGTACAGACAAAACCATCCAACAAAACCTGGCTGTGCACAGACGCAGAGCAAACACGATGTCAGGAGAACCAGGGACTGGCTGCTCTGTGCCCACCTCAGCTGCTCTCCTCTAGAGTGTGTCTAAAGAGACATCAAGGAAGGAAAAAGCAAAACTTGATTTACCAGCACTGACGCAGGTCAGGGGTTTTATTCCTGGCTGGAAGCTTGAACCAGACATCAGCTTCAGTAGAGTAATTTCTTACTAACTATTACTTGTGTTCCTATTGACATCCTCAAGGAATATTTAGGGGTGACTTTGGAGGGAAATATTAAACACAAGGTGCTTTCCCCACTCCCATTTGGGATTCATAGGTAAAGAAAGCAGAGCTTTATAACATTTCAGAGCTACCTGCAGCCTCTGATAGCATCTCTGCACCCACTTCAATTGGTGGCAAGTGCTGTGCTACCATCAACAACCTTCAGTTGCTCGTGCCAGGACTTCAGGGCTTTTCAGCTAAAACAAAGCAAGGGAGAAGGGTCTCAAGTGCAATGTGGTGCCCTCTTTGCCATCTCTCCTCCTCTTCACTTGGGTAACAAGGCCATGTTTCTCTCCTGCATGAGCTCATATCTCAAGCTAGAGAGCCAGATGGCACATGAGCGAAGGCGGTGATCCAAGCTTTCGTTGGTAAAGCTTTACCCCTTGCAGTGGGCAGTACAAATATAAATCCATGAGAGGAGCCGGACTGTTCAGGAAGGGGCTTTTTAGAGAACTGAAAAAAATAAGTAAAGCTGAAGATCCACAGTGTCTTAAGGCAGGGCTGCAGCAGAGGCCGTGCTGATAGGCAGCAAGTTATCAGCAAACAAGCTATTATGAAGCTCTCAGAGTCAGTTGGAAAGAGATAAACCAGCCACAGAACAAGGATTGTCCAATAGAAGTTGAGAGGCAAGAGGGAATTTAACCTCCAGGCCCCCTGTAGAGTCAAGAAGTCACAACTAAGGGAGGAGGCAACCGCCAGACATCCCACAAGGAGTATTTATAGATAAAGAAACAAGGGCAGTTCCACTTTGACTACAGCAGGCATCTGCTGCCACAGCAGCTCCAGTAATTAACATGCTGCTCTCAGGACACCTGGCAGAGGTTTAGAGTCATAACTCACACAAAGCACATTGCTGGCACCAAGGAGCCCTCACCCATCTCTCTCCCCAGTGCCTTCAGGCAGGGAGGAGATAGCCTCCAAGAACTAAGAACTCCAGGGTGTCGATGACACACAGCTTGGTGTCATTGGCAAACTTGCTGAGGGTGCATCAATCCCACTGCTCATGCGCCAACAAAGATGCTGAACAGCACTGGTCCCAGTACTGACCCCTTAGGAACAGCACTTGTCACCAGTCTCCACTTGGACATCAAGCTGTTGATTGCAACACTTTTGAGTACAACCATCCAACTAATTCCTGATCCACAGAGTGGTCCACTTGTCAAATCCATGTCTCTCCAGTTTAGAGACAAGGAAGTCTTGTGGAACAGCATCAAATGCCTTGCACAGTCCAGGTAGATAACATCAGTTGCTCTTTCCTTACCCACCAATGATGTAGCTCTGTTGTAAAGGGTATTCCCAAAGCTACTGACTTTAACTGGATCCAGAGATTTCCAAAGGCTCTAGTCCGGCACTAGCTTTGGATTTTGACTGCTCACCCACTAAACAAGTGTATTTGTCCCAGCTGATGTCCTTACAAGCTATGATCTTGCTCGGTATCCAACATACCCAGAACCTCCATATGAAGCCCTGGAAAGTCAAGGCAGTACAGGAGGGTGCTGCCCTCCTCTCCCCATCCTGACTCAGGCCTGCAGCCTGTTGTGGAGCTGACCCATCTCTGAGCACGAGGAACTTTCCATTTGGGAAAGAACACCTTGCAAAACTAATGGTTCTTCCTCTTAAAGCGAAGAAATCCAGGCAGAAGTGATTTTAGAAAGTCATTCAGAGCAAGGATTGCAGTCCCTGGCACACCTGGGGAGTGCAGGATCACAGCCAGCAGCAAGCTTGCACTCTCTGGGGTAAATACACTTCCATTATCATTTTTCACAACAAGAGAAAGATGGAGGCCAGCAATAACCCTGAGGTGACTGGTATCTAATTTTTCATCATTGGAGTGTTTATGGCACAGCCATTTGCAGCATCTTGTAATCACTTTGCTGCCTCCTTGACCCCTGGCTCCCCCTTATCCTGCATCTCCTAATTGCATCTGAACAAGCAGGAGGGAAGCAGCAAAGTGGATAGATATGCAGGAGAGCTGAATGGTTGCTTTGTGATACTTGGAAGGACAGTAGAGGAGCTGCAGAGCCAGGGCTGGCTGTACACACCACCACCAGCTTGCTTTGACCTCCCAGAGGCTATGGAACAGGAGCCTGACACTGGGTAACCCCGAGGAGTTGTTCCTCACCTCCCCAGTTTATTAGCATGGTATGAGAGATTAATGGGTTCCCTCCAACAAAGTGTGAGGGTATAACCATTATACACAGGCACTGACCACAATTCCTGCATATTCATAGCTTTGCTTGGCAACTACAACAGCAATGACCTGGACTACAGAAGCCCCTGGGAGAGACAGCACAAAGTGAGGGAGACATGGACCAGCATGACACGGATGCACTGAGGGCCCTGCAAAAACATCAAGCTACAAAGTGCCAGGGTTAGGAGCTACTCAGGTTCAGCAGAGATGACTGCTCTTGAAGGCCATTAACCCCTCGTCTGCCATCGCACATAGCACCTCCACCACTAAGCAGTTGTTTTCCATTTCATTTTGCCCATAAAAACATCTCAGTTGAGTTTCACACAATTCCTGGAGGATACAGCTTCAGGACAGCATTATTCCATTCACTGTGTCAGGCAGGAGTTGCCTTGAAGCAAAGGAAATGTCTCACACTTTGTAAGCACCTTGCGGCAGCACAAAAGCAAGAGATCAAGCCTTATAGCCTGGGGTTAGCAGGGTGCCTGCTTGTTCCCAGCCTCCTTCCTTTGGCTCCCCAGTACAACACACACCAAAATGGTGCAACAGGCTTTGGAGATCAGCTCTGCCAGAGAGCATTATATCGACTTCAACTTACAAGATAAATCCCAGCTGCGTTATCTGTATTTATAGTCCTGCTTACAGAAGCATGAGCCACATGTGGGATTTGCTGATGTAGTCCAAAAATACGCATTTTTGGACAAGAGTGTCAGCGATCTCACCCAGACAGAAAGCACAATTTAGGAGGATGTTAAAAGTTGCAGACTGATTTAGGAGTTTGTCCAGAGCTCTTTCCTCCACAGCCCCTGGTAATGTTCTGATGGGCACTGACTGCACAGTTCCTACCTGTATATTAAGGAATTAAGGATGATTTCAGGGGAGAAGAGATCAAGAGTGCTGCGTTAGTGAAGGAAAACGCTGATGAGGCAGGCAGCAAGGTCAGACCTCAGTTTAAAACCAAAACTGGTGGTAAAGCACTGAACAAAGTACCAGACAATATGCTGTTGAGATAAAGGCTTGTATTGCATCTCCCAGAGGAGTGCTTAGCTGACTTAACAGGTCTTCTCCAACTGTGGTTTTCTAGGATGCTGTCACTACCACTGCCCAAAATAACACTGCACAGGGGGAAATGCATTTATTACTTATGAAATGAAAGATCTGCAAGCCTGCTGGAACAGTCAAGTCAAAGAAAGGGATTTGAGAAGGTTCTTTTTAAACCTTTACAGCTAGGAGTGGTGAGTGGGTGATCACGAAGAGATATCTGTTCTGACACATGCCCAGCTTGGGAGAGATTGGTTTCCAAAAGCAAGAGAACAGCGTCAGCTTTGGTGCCTTGCTGCTCAAGTGAGCTTACTCCAGAGGACAGCTTTACTTAGGAAAAGCAGCAGCAAGCCTCTCAGCCTTGCTCAGCAGCAGGGGCTGTAGCTTGAGCCCAATAAACACCACTTGTGAGTTCATACCTGTAGGAAGTGCACAAAAGCAAACAGAGATATACCTACAGCCACTTCTTTGCCCTGTTTATGTAGCTGGCTTGCTTTGTGCCCACCATCCATCACCACATAAAAACCAAGCACTAAAGTGTGCAGGACATTCTTTTATGGGGAAGCTAAGTGCACCTTAACTCACCAACGGCACGTCACATCAGCCACCTTGCTTCAGTTAAGGGCTGATACCTGCAGCACATTTGGCCAGGCACACAACCAATAGCACCTTTCCCTTCTATACAGCCCTTACCAACAACTGGAGGTGGCAGAGGGGAAGCATTGGCCCTTTGGAAAAGCTCAGCATCCAAGTGACAGAGTAACCTAAGCTTTGCTTAAGGAAAAAAACACTTCTCAGCTCTGCAGAAAACATATTCCAGTCCCCTGCACTATTGATTTTCCAGCGAAGAGACAAGCTAATCCTTTAAAGTTAGCAACTGTGAGACCATGGACTGAAGAAGCTCCACCACTGCACCAGAGGCTGACTTCTATCCAGCTCTAGCAGCAGGGAACCTTGACTTCTGCCTGATCTTTCTTTGACTCAAAATGCCATCAGTTACAGAGAAAGCAAGGTAAAAATCACACCACCAGAAGCGGAGCTCCTGCTCTTAGGTCACTACTACAAGTTTATATCCTACTTTTGCAACACTGCACTTGCCTGTCTCTCTCTTAGCCAGGAAAAACCTCTTACTCATAAGGCCAGTTATTATGTGAAGTTTCTTTTGCATTAGGAAACACAGGGGGTGTGGGAAGCTCCAAAAGAGCTGGTTTAATCTGTCACAGGCATATGATGAGTGAGCAATCGAAAGAATTTATTGACAAGCCCACAGGAGAAGAATGAACCAGGATGAACAAGGCAGGATTTATACCATATTAACAAGGCTGTACGCCAATTTCAACCTTATTAGGTTCACAATAAAGCAAGCTGAGAATTGCCTTCCCATCCCAGACGCCATTTATTTGACATGAACTCAGCTCCTGTCCTTCTTCAGCCACTTCAGAGCAAAGCAGCAATTAATACACCTTACTTTTTGGGAGCTGACTTAGATAAGAGGCATGAGAAGACTCCAATCAGCCCCTGAGACTGGGCTTTTAGCCAAGCAAGGCTGTATTTCAGAGGTACCTGTAACAAACAGTTAGGGCTACTGATATTTATGTTTAATGCAGTACTAATTCCTCTCTTGCCACAGCAGTGGCTCAAAACTCAGGTGCCTGTACATACAGAAATGGTATAAAATTCTGGAGCTTTGAGAAGCTTTCCCCCTCTTTTGAAGGCTTTCAGAAGCAGCAGCTGCCTTTTTTTTTGTGCATTTGTTTCTATTTCTATACCAGCATCATAATAAAACACATCAGAGCATTTGTGTTAGGGAAGATAACGCAATATCTTTGGCAAGGAAGTCTTACCAGGAATAACTTCTTACAGGATATGCAGGGTGACATGCTAATAGTGCCCCAGTCCTGCTGCATCCTTACTGCAAAGCTGGGGGAACCTGGAACATAACAATGCTACAGTTTATGCAATTTATTTAAGCAAGATGATGGCTTCACCCCAGCAGATGTGAAGGTCCTATCAGCTTCCCTGGCTCACTCTGGGAGCCCAGGGCAAGCATTTCAAACCTTTCTGATTGATGAGTGTGAAATGAGCCCTCCCTGCTCCTGAAGCAGGTACCTTCCCACCACTGGTTGTCAAGGTCTCTAGACACTGAGACCTGTAAGAATAAATATCCAGGAGACAGCAGCTGTGACCCATTTATTACCGGATGCTGCTGCAGGGCACAGCTGAGGAAGGCAGGGTAGAAGAAAAGCACTTGCTGCAAAGGGAACAAGAGGAGTGAACCCGGGTGTCCTTGGAAGAAGCGCTCTGCTGACAGCACTGCTCCAGCTCTTTCTCTCCAACTTCCAGTTAGCAAGAGACAGCTTAGATGTAGCATGGATGTTCAAATACTGCCATGGGGGCTTCCATCATATCACTGGTGGAAGGTTAATAAATAAAACACAAAAAAACACCCAAAGAAAAAGCCCACAGAGACCAAAAGGCAACCACAGAGAGGCTACAAGAGTTTCATGCACTGAACAAGCCCATAAAACTGTCCTAGAGCAGGCAAATACATTTGGGAAGATGCATTTTGATAGCAAATACCACAAGTACCTTTACCCAGAGCAGGGGGTGTGCACACGCAGCACAGTCAGGAAGGACAAATGCTGAGGAGGGAAGCAGAGCACGTACACCAGCAGCACAGAGCACAGCCCTACAGCCGACGAGGGCTGGGAAAGCAGCACCGCACCGAGGCAGTTGGGATCTACATCAACACTTATCAGTTCAGCCTTTGCATTTGCTGGCACTGAGTAATTGTATGTGTGTCCTCAGACTACCTCCTCACCCCCTTGCACAGCCTCCTGCAGTCACAGCCCAGCCCTGCTCTGGTCACTGGGTACTGTGATCAAAGCGTCGGGCTGGGGTGACATTGTCCCCTCCTGAAGAGGAATGGTAAGTGCCTGCAAGCCCACTCATTTTATTCACTGCACAAGCACGTTTCCAACTGGGATAATCTCCATTAAACCATCTGCACTCCCATCTTCGCTCGGCCTGCACCCGCTGGGCTGCCTGCGATGCTGCAGCATCTGTGAACCAGCAAAAGCGGATACTGCGTCCCTTTCCCAATCAGCTAAAAACCCAGCAGAGACTCAGACAGAACAGATGCACCTGGTAGCTTTGACACACTACAGAGCCAGGCTACCAGGAGTACCAGCGCCAGTGCCTCTTCTGAAAGGTGTATTGCTCCCCCTGGTAGTTTAAGGCTATTTCCTTTCCATCGTGGGAAGGCACCATGCCCCAAACTGCCAGAAGAGGAGGGCTGAGATTTTAGCTCCATTGGCTACCCTGGAGCAGAACAGAAGCACCGTGTGCCAGGTCATGAATGCATTTTGGATCAGACACTCTGAATGACTGTTGATCCCCAGGATTTAATCTCATATTTATCTCATAGCTGCTTTCTAGAAACAGGGACTATCTTGTCACACCCCTGCATCACTGGAACAGAGACAAGAAAGCGTTATGATGAAAGATCTGAAACTTAAATCCACTGCCTCTTCCCCATAGACTATACAGAAGACACCAAACCAACCTTACAGCAAGCTGATAAAACAACTTGCATTGAAGCATGAATTCAGCATGGAGAAAACTTGACCCTGCCCTTAGCATTGCCATCCAGACAACCAAGGCACTTGGGAGTCACTTCAGCTGTTGAGGACATGACAGCATAGTGAAGGATCTGAAGCAAAGATAGAAAGCCATCGATCTGCTTTAACGGTAACAGTGCTTGCCTTCAACAAGGTCGCAGGGCCATCTAACACATGCCTTTCTTCCAGCCAATTTGCCCTGCGTGGTCTTGCCCTCAAAGGCATGGAATAGCACAGCGAATGGGTTCAGCTGTAACAGTGTTTTTTCTCCTTCCTAGTAGCTGGTGGAGTGCTGTGTTTTGGATTTAGTCTGAGGATAATACTGATTGTTTAGTTGCTGCTCAAGGCTGCTTACACTCATCAAGGACCTTTCAGTCTCTCATGCGCTGAAAATGAGGAGGGGCACAGGAAGCCGGCAGGGAGCACAGCCAGGACAGCCAAAGGGGCATTCCATACCACATCACATCATGCCCATGATATCAACTGGGGGGAGTCACCTGGAAGGGCAAATTGCTGCTCAGGTCAGGCTGGGCATCCATCAGTGGGTAGTGAGCAATTGTATTGTGCATCACTTGTGTTTGTTGTTTTTCCCTTCTCCTTTTAGTTTTATATTATTTCCCCTTGTTATTTCCCTTATTACTATTATTAGTAATAGTTTTATATTGTACTTCAGTTATTGAACTGTTCTTATCTCAACCCATAGGATTTTACTACTACAGTTCCAAAGAAGAGGCAAATATTAGCAGCAAATGATGGAACAGGAGTGAAAGCCTATTTCAGTATTTCCTGCACTTGCCTTCGCTTATTTGTTTTGCAAGCCTTTATTTTACAAGGCAATTTACAAACAAGCAGCAAGACAACCATTTGTTCAGACAAAGGTTAATAGGGGCCTAGTGGTCTCTGAAGACCCTGCAGTCACGCTTAGGTGTGAGATTTTGGAGTAGCAATAAAGATGCTGCTCAGACAAGCAAGTCTCAAGAGAAGAATTTAATCTGTCTAAATATTCTCATTATGTACAGAGTTTTCAGCTTCCATTCACAGTGATCAGAGCAGGCACAGCTTCCAGAGGCCTTTTTGGACAATAAAGCGTGAAATAGGATTTTTACATCAGTCATTATGCCCCTTTCCACCCCCAGCTCAAAGAGTCAATGTTTGAAATGGATTTTGTTGAAAAGAGCAGTGCTGGGAGAGAAAGAGTCGACAGGAGGAAAGCAGCACAGACCTTTGGCAGATTGGTGGTACTTGGCACGAGCAAGCTCCCATTGGCACCATTTACCCAGAAAACCTCAAATAGATTATTTCTCCTTAGAAGTCCAAAAAAAGGCTTTCTGTGGGGTCATGCAGAGAGTAAGAAATGTAGCACTACATGTGGAGATGTGCTTCACTGTAAGGGGCAAGAGGTTCCAGTTACATCCTCCCATCTTGCTCCTAAAAGTCACTTAGACCTAAATATGCTACTAAGGCGAGGTGAGAAAACTAGAGGTGGGCATCTAGGACAAAAGGGCTGATCCAAAAACTCAGCTGCTTTCTTTTGGGATCACAGCGTCCATCTGTCCCCTTGCCAGAGGGGAACATAGCCTGCAAAAAGAGACCTTGTCTGTCCACCAGAACATGGAACCTGAATTAGTCCAACAAGCAAGTATTCAAAAAGTAAAAAAGTCAAGAAAACAGAGCAAGTTCTCTATGGGTATGATCTCCTGGGACCAAGAGAACAGCTACACTCCTGATGCATCTCACCGCTCCTCATTTTCATGTTGCCTTTTCCCCTTCAGACAGGCAGGTTTCAGCTTTTCTTGCATGTTTAAAACTCCACTTCTATACAGAAAAAGCTTGGACAAAATTTTTAGAGATAATTACAGTGTTTTGCTATTAAATCTTTTGCTTGAAGTCGAGCAACTTCCTACCCCCATCCTCTCATCCCCAGGTTTCTCTCAAAGTTTAAGAGCTCAAAGTACTGGTCACTAGTTGTTCACATTACAAACAGTGGGGGAACATATTAACCAGCACAGTCACTGCAGAGGTAGCCAAGACTTGAAGACAGCATCAGTACTACGGTCTGAATGTTTGATATCCCTCTCAAGGGAAGCCAGCATCATCATTGTTTTCTAGAGAATAAAACCACACAGGTCAAACAGGGAGTGGGACCAACAAAGCTGGAGGTAGAACAAATCCCAGTTTACTCCCATACTCATCCAGGAAGAAGCATTAGAGACCTTAACAGAAAAGCACAACTTGGAGGTAATGCCAACACCCAGCAGCATCCTGAAAATAGTGAATGTGGGAATCACCCCTCTCCAGTAACCCACCACAGACTGGTATGTTCCAGTATCTGAAGGGGGCCTACAAAAACACCAGAGAGGGGCTCTTCCTCAGGGATTGCAGTGACAGGACAAGAGGTGATGGGTTTAAACTTAAACAGGGGAAGTTCAGGTTAGATACAAGGAAGAAGTTCTTTACTCTGAGGGTGCTAAGGCATTGGCACAGGGTGCCCAGAGAAGTGGTAAATGCTCCATCCCTGGCAGTGCTCAAGGCCAGGCTGCACAAAGCCTTGGGTGACATGCTCTAGTGTGAGGTGTCCCTGCCCATGCACAGGGTGGAACTGGATGATCTTAAGGTCCTTTCCAACCCAAACCATTCTATGGTTCTGTGTTCTCCTCAAACCAATCCTTGTCTGCCTCTAAGAGGGGCAGGAGAAAAGCAACAAACCACTCATCTCAATTCCTGAGCAGTGAAGGATTAATCACTACCAAAGACTTCGCAGATATTTGTTCTCCAAAGCCATACAAGCAGACAGGCAGAGGGAAAAGCTCCTCTGAGAGCTGTGTACACAGGCAGCAAGTCCAATGCTTACACAGCCTTCATTTATTTTTTTTTTTCCCCAAGTCCTAACAACAATTATCTTCATGAATTATAGACATAATATCCGAGAGATGCAGGCAGTAATTAATGTCTGTCTGCCTTTTCTGACTAGCTCCTTCTGCTGGGTCAGAGAGAGTTATTGAAATGCAGGAAGGAAATCTTCCATCTCCTGGAATTTTTAAAGAAACAGACTAAGACACAATTTAATAAAGCAATAATACTTCTCTTCAATAATTAACTAGGCTTTGACATTCACTAATATTCTCGAGGCCCAGCTCTTCCTTTTGCAATAACGCTGGGACAAGTGCACTCAAGGATGTGATCCCCTGAATGTCTAAAATGTATCAATTGCAAAATTGCTTTGGATACTCTTTACCCCTGGATTTCTCTGCACACACATGGCCACAATCATTCTTTTTCCCTAGAATTCTCACTGAGACCCTCAACAGAAGCCACACCATGCAGCACCTGCACATCTCCCTCTTCTTTTGCCCTACTAACATCTGTCTTCAGGTATGAGCACCCAACTGTCCCCAAGCTCAAGAGAAGCACAGTTTATCATCCGTGGGGAAAAACCTTGGTTTCACAACAGAACCATAGCAATAGACAATGCTAAACTAGACAAAGCTATTGCTAAAGCAGCATACAGCACTGGATGATGTTTAAGTTGGTTGTTTCACCATCTCTCATGAAGCAGATTCTCTTGCAGCATAAACAGTTTGATTCACAAAAAGAATGCACTCAGGAGAGTTTAATATACTCCAGTCTATTGACAACAATTACCTCCAAGCGACAATTACTTAGCAGCCACTGGAAAAAAATCCCACCCTTTGGCAGGTACGTATCACCTGCTTAAGCAATACAAAACTACACAACAGTAAGACAGAACTCTGCTTAAACTCAGAATCATTCTGATGGCCACCAAATTAAAACACAGCCACGTCACCAAGAATAAAAAGGGGGTATGGGGGCAAAAAGGTCAGACTGAACTAAGAGCTTCACACCGCTGTTGTTCACTCAAGCCACACTATCTCTACAGGAAAAAATCCCTATCCACTAGAAGTTTAAATGGGAATAATGGTGATCCCACTTTCAGAAACTCACCAGATACAGCCTGTAAGCATCGATCCGTCGAATTGGCCCCCAGCACTTGTCTGTATCATTGTACTTTGTGCCATCTCCAACACTGCAGGAATGGTTGCCAGTGGCACTGCTGGGAAAGGAGGGAGAAACAAAAGACAGTCATTAACTCCTAGTAGATGCCTTTCCCCCTCCTGCATTCAGGACAGAAGAATGATCAGAAGCCTGAAATGACCATTCCTCCTCTCCCCTTTCCTTTTATTTTCTAGGCTAACAGAGCAAGCCACTGAGTCCCATACATTGAAAGGCAAAGTCCTGAATTGCCTCCAATCACTTACAAGCTTGGTCATTCGGTCATCAACCTAGGAAGTTA
The DNA here is from genome assembly GCA_009867235.2 of Psittacus erithacus. Taxonomy (NCBI): domain Eukaryota; kingdom Metazoa; phylum Chordata; class Aves; order Psittaciformes; family Psittacidae; genus Psittacus; species Psittacus erithacus. The sequence continues at coordinate 111,470 of WYDI02030037.1, forward strand.
AGGTCACTGAGGTTTTCCATTCCCAAGTCATGAGTTCAAATCCAGCCCAGATTTGACCAAATCAATCACTTTCATTATCTGTTTTGTAGAGAAAGGAACTGGGCTCAGTCCAGAGCTAAGTCCATGTAATGGCATCACTCACTGGTTAGAGTCTTGGTAAGGGTCACACCTCTCATCTCTTACACAAAGAGACAGAAAAGCTAAAATCCTGCACAGAGTATTGCGATCTAACTATTGAGCAACAAGTCCCATGTCTGCAGGTGTTGAAGCTGCAAGTACTTCACACCTGAGGACTCATCTGAAATCAGGTCAGCTACTTTTCAGGCAGGCAGCAGGCACTCAGGTGGGGAACATAAACCAGCTTCACCTTCTCACCCACAGGTGATGCTGAGCTGTCTTCACTCCATTCTTCAGAAAGCAGAGCTGATCCCAATCACCCCATCAAATCCAAAAGTCAGCTCTTTCCTGTGTTAGCACACAACCCCACAGCAGTAAGTGCACTCACCAGGTCACCTGCATGAGAGAGACTGGTACAGCAGCTGCGTAGATTGCCAGGTCTCCATAGAGGTAGATGATTATGCAGAAATAGAAGAGGTTGACACCCACTGCAGGAAAAGGAAATATTGTACAGGCAGCAGAGCACTTTAAATACACAAAACTAAGTCTTTGAAAATACACCACCATTTACCTCCATAGTTTACTTCTTTCTGCAACAAAGTGCACCCAAGGGTCACATCAGCAGCTCAGGGAACTTAGCCACAACACAGGAACTGACAGGACACAAGGTGCCTCAAAGCTTGACTCTGCCTCCCTCAGCACTTAGCCCTGACACTAGACTCTCTGGTTCAAGCCCCTATTCCAGTCACTGGTCAAGATCAGCAGGTCTCAAGTCATCTGCCAGATGAAGCTGTCAACATGGAAGAGCTGCAGGCAAACATCTAGCTGATGCTCACAGACCTGGTGTCAGCACAGCTTGACAAACAGTGAAATGGAGAGAAGAGCCTTTAGTGTCTGCTGATTCCAAACCCTCTGCCTGCCAACCTGCTGGACCTTCACAGTAGTGATTTGGCCCTGCAGAGCTCAGGTTCCACAGGGTTGAAATGGAGCTGCTCTGGGAGATGCCATAGCATCAGCTGCTTGAGCTAAGGTTCAAACCTGCAAAGCCCTATTATTCTATTGCCATGGTGTTCACTGTTCCTGCCCCTGAGTGTTTTCATTATTGCTTTAAAACCTTGCTTTGTGTTCACCTGTGAGATCAGAAAAAGTCTTACACAAGTTAACTGAGTGCACAGAACAGCCTTAATGGGGCAAACCAAGACAGTGCTGTGGACGGCAAAAATCTGCAGGCATAGAGAAACACTTGACGAGTCCCTCGGATTCTTTTCTTCCAAGCAACTCGGTATAAATCTCACCAAGAAACAGCAAACTGCAACATATTTTAGTTCAGAGACAGGTGAGTTACAAAAATATAGAAGAGAAAAGCCTCAGATTTGTTTCATTTAGGAAGTTGACATTGATGGAAAATAGCTCAAGGAACCTGTCCACACTTCCAAATCATGATGCCACCTGATGCTTAATCCTAATGCAGCCTGAGCAAATCAATTCCCCTCCTTCAGCCTCGCATGTGACAACTATCAAACAAGGGCAGCAGCGCAGTAGGAATGCAGAGAAATAATCTTTACAGTGTTTGGATGCCCCGAAATTTTACCATCACACTGCCCCTGGACCTCTGCATGTCAGGAAACATTAATAGTCATTCTTCTTTGTTTAAATAAATCACTCAATATGCTGAGCCTACTTAGCATAACACACTGCTAAAAAAGGGCTCTATTGGGAAAGCAGCAATAAAACTTCCCTGCTTCTGTAGAGCCACACACTAAGCCAGGATTTTAGACTTGTTCCTCGTTTGAACAGACAAATGGAGATGTTACAGAAATTGTCAGATCATTTCATGCAGTTCCTCCCTTGTTCTCTTCCTCTGTGAGAGATTTAAGATGGTTTCAGAGTTAAGGAGTCTCTGTGTTGATCTGAATATGGCAACAAATGACCTACCAGTAGTTCTCTAAAATTTCCCACTGAAAAGGGTTGAAGGTTATAACAAATATATAGCATAGAACAGAAGCTGCAAGATACGCTGAAGCACAGGGTTATACACACTCAGATACAGAGTCTGCTTTGGGATCTGCTACTCATCTCAGGTACTCCCCTGGAATAAGTCTAACATGACCAGCTAAGTCCCACCAGCACCATCACATACCCACCAGAGCACACTATATCCCTGTTCCAGTGCAGGCTTCTCTGTGGGAAGTCCAAGTGACATTCCTCTCCCAATCTCCTCCTCTCAAATACAGGAAGACTTTAGCATCAGTTCTTTTATAAACTGCCTCTGACCCTCCCTGATCAATACTTTCATTACTGGACACAAAATGGGGAGGAATAAAAGAAAATCAATGACTTCCTGTGAGCAAACAGCATGGTAAATGTGCCTAGAATCCATCACTGCAATAAATCACTGCTTGGTCCCAGAAGAAAGCACCCAACGCTGCACCTTAGAAAAGCAAGCAGTTCTTCAGAGCCAGCTCTTTGAAAGAGCACCCAAACCATCACAGCCTAAACCTAAGTCAGCTCCCTTTAAGAGAACAGACAGTCTGAAATTGAGATTTATCCCCAGCTTACCTCCCAGGACTGCAGATTCAACTGCTGTCAGGTTCTTGAAAATAAAAATCAGTCAAGAGAAAGCAGCAGAGAACTCACTGGAAACCAGAGGCTTTGAGGTGTCCTGCAAAGCTTTTCACCAGCTTCCCCCCCAGCCCCCGTGAAGGCTGTAAAGCCCTCAGGCACCCCAGGTTTGAATTTTTGCTTTGTATATCATGAGCAAAAACCCACCCAGACATTGGGTAGCTGTGAAACTGCAGAGGTTGGTGCCTGGAGCCAGGACTTCTCCAGTGCAGCCTGGTTTCTCGGCACTAATCAGTACTGGTCACTGACAACCTGCCCTTACTGAAGGCCTTTCTGTGCAACCATCATCTCAGCAAGGATCTGCAGAGGGAGGTACTTCACTTGTCTCTTCTCTGCAACCACTGTTCAGCAGACCAGAGGGTGTCTCTGAACAGCAACAGACTAGGGATGGAGCCTTTTGCTGAGCACAGAGGATGGGAAAGCAGCAGATGAGTTACAGATGCCTTAGACCCTTTGCTGGGTGCACTTCATCTCATCGGGAAGTCACAAGTTGTTTCATAGAATCAATAGTATCACAGAATGATTTGAGTTGCAAGGGACCTTCAAGCTCATCCATTTCCAATCCCCTGCCACAGGCAGGGAGACCTTCCACTAGAGCAGGTTGCTTCAAGCCCTGTCCAACCTGGCCTTGAACACTGCCAGATTTCAAGCCATGGTCTGCTGCTCCAGCTGCCTTCCTGCAGAAGGATTCATCCCTTTTCCCTGGGGAGTATCCCCAGCACAGAAATCAGATAACTCCAGCTAAAGCAACATTAAGACAAAGGATTAAGAATTAGAGTCCTAAGCAGTTTATATCACTTAGCTAAAGCGTACATTAGTGCCTGATGATGTACGAGAGATGAGGATGAGATGAGAGAGAGGATGTGTATTTCCAGCACCCTCTACAGGCTGAGCAGCTGTCAGCAGCAAGGAGTACAAGACAACCCCTGACTGGCTTTGGGGAGTCGTTACCGCCTCCCCTGTGAGGCACATACAAAGCAGGGGCCTTCTGGAGCTTGCTTATGGGAGCGCTCTGCCTCCTGTGATCCCCTAGCCCTCCTGCAGCTTAAAAGGCTTCTACAGCTGAATCCTCAGCAATACTGCTAAGACCTGTTACACGGTGCTTACTCAGAGCACTTCCCAAATATTACTCCCCAGAGGATGAACAACAGACAGGGAAGTGTTCACAGTGGCAAAGCGCACAAGCAAGAAAGCTGGCCTAAAGTCAGAGCAATCCAGTACTCAAGGCAACAAGACATTCCTAGTCCTGTTTTGGACCCACCCAAGTCTTCAACCCACACTCAGGCCACGTCATCTCTCCTGTGACCAGAAAAGTGGCAGCCTGATCCCAGGTGGATTATTTTGACAGTCCTAAGTGAATTAAATCTACAAAGGCCCAGAAGAGGCATGCAGGGAAATTAAAAAGGTTTTTTTCAATTGGACTTTTAAATCAGAAATAATCTAGTTCAAAGACTCCTCACTTTAAACTCAGCTGTCCTTCAAAGGCAATGGACATACACAGGCATAAAGCTGATGTAACAGTGGAAAAACCCAGCCCATCATGTACTTTGTGAGGTGGCCAGTGAACAAGAGAAAATGTCAATTTCCACGAGAAATGGGGCCTGACAGGCTCAAAACCACACAGCCATTGTGTCTCTGATGGTTTCCTGGCTCTGCACAGCATTTCAAATTAGTTTGCAAGTTTCAGGATACCCAACGCTGCAGTTTGCATTTCTATCGCATGCAGCAGTGGATATGGCTTTATTGCAGTACGGTTACAAGTTTGTTCCCTGGCATACAAGAGACATTTAAAAGCAGTAAGACAAGACCACTACCTATCAAACGCACACCTTTCAGCACTTCACATCCCAGCAGCTCTCTTGGTGACTCCCCAGACACAAGCAATTCTCAGAAGCTCTCCCCAGAAGTGTCTCTCCTTCAGACTAACACAGGATTCAGGGCAGCCCAAACACCTTGTTCTCAAACGCTACAGCCAAGATGGAACCAGTGAACTCTACAGCTGGGCTCTATTGCTTTAGACAGTGGAGATCACAGAGGACAAAATGCACTTCAAAGTTAGGTTAAGGGCAGTCAGGAAACCATTGACTTACACTTAGCTGTCTCAAGGAACTGGACCCATAACCTGCAGTATTATGGCTAGTTCCACTATACCACAGTACCCTACCCTTCATCAGGTTCAGGCCCACATGGCCTATACATCATCTGCTTTGTGGAAATACCACACAAGGGGATGAATGCAGTCCACAGAGAGAGGAAATGACACCTTAGGGTGGAATCATCACAAACTCAGGATGTAAACCCACCCTGCGAAGCATGCAAAGTAGGGAAAAGCCATACACACACGTCCCAGAGGACCTGAAAGGACTGCTAAAAACATGAGTTACTTACCTTTGTTGAAGAACATGGAAGCCATCTGGCCCATTTCCACCCTCTCAGTAATTTCAAAGATATTGGGCGAGCCACGTCTCTCTGCAAGTTGAAAACAAGAAGTGTTTCAACCCTCCAGCAACCCCAGAGGCCACTGTCCAAAGACACTCAGGAAGCTCTAGCAAACAGCCTGAAGGACAGTGTGTACACCTCACAGCTGCAGAGCCACTGGTTCAATTACTCTGCTGAAGCTAGTTTAAAAGTGTTTCAAAAATAAGATGTTCTCGTCTTAGTGACCTACAAGCAAGAGATCTTTATCAGACTGCAAAAGGCAAACTGAATTCTCAATGAGTCTTATCTTGCAAGTGCTAAGGACTGTGGGAGGTAAGCATGTGGAATTAAGGGTGAAATGGACAGAAGAGGCCTTCCTGTTCCACTTGCTGGAGCCCACTGGGACAGTCTGCAGACAAGAGATCTCAGATGCAGTGAAAGCATGAAGTGGGTACTTACGAACTGACAGGATAGGTCGTGTCTCTGCTCGCTCATAGCCGTCTGGGAGGAGAACATCAGTGTCAGACACACCAGAGGAAGAATCCTCATCCTCATCATCCTCCTGGAAGAGAAGCCCAGACCCCTCTGCTGAGATGTCGGTTACCCACATTACTGGCTGCCATGGTCTCACTTCCAGAAACAAAAAGAAAGGTCCCAAACAGGGATGGACAGGACATGCAAGCAAAGGCAAAGGCAGGAAGCCCTGTCCCAGGTTTGGGATGCTGCAGGGAGCAGAAGCGAGGTCTGTTGCCCAACTCCAACCCACTAACGTACAAGCAGGGATCTAAATGAATGCAAACAATGCCTCACGCTGATCCAGAAAAGCCTCTAAAGACAGGATCAAAAAAGCCACAGGTAAGTTTTACAGCAAGAACACACTTCAGGACTATCCATTCCCTGGGATACAGCCCAAGTGACAGCAAGGATGTGCCAGCCTGTCCCAGTTAAATGACCCAAGATCAGTAAGGATTTATAGACCTCAGCACACTCCAAATGGCACCAATATATTGGCTGCCACCTCTCCACGTTCACTGAGCAGCTCTTCCCGGCAAGGAGTGCACAATCAGTTAAGAAATGGGAACAGCACAAGAGATTTTTCAAAGCAGGAGCAGAAAATCCTGTCTTTAATGAGCAACCCCACAGGGAACTAACAGCAAAGTTAGGTACAGTAGAAATGTACTCCTTCAGGGCTACTAATGAGGCAAAGATGCAGAGGAATCTCAGGCAAGTCCTACATGATAGAAGAACAAGAGAAAGCCCACACAAACCTTGCGTTTCTCCATTCTCTTCCATCGCAGCTGAGCATTTGCAGCAGCCATAGCTTCCACCACAAAGGTTGTAGTCATATAGCTGGAGAGAGAAACTCAATTGGTACCAGTAACAGCCCAGAATTGTCACAAAAGGGAGATGAACAATTATTCCCATCTATCTGTAAGAGCAAACAAACCAAGACATACCCTTCACCTGCTCCACACACACGCTGCATTGTTGATACAGGGTTTCACCTCTGTTTGCTGCTCTCTCCTGTTCTTCAGATGAAGGTGCCAAACAGACAACAGAATGCAGTAAAATATGCCTTCAGATGTAAGAAGACACTTTAGGTATCTGGAAGGCATCTTCCTAACTGTTCCTGAGGGGCTGAGAAAGGCAAGAGGACTTCCCCATTTGTTAGAAAGCAAGCTTCCTTCCTCTTATTAGGGCCAAGGACAAACACAGAACTATGCTGAAGCTTATCTGCTAGGGCCTGTGGCAAAGGTACTACAGTCCAGTAAAGAATCTTACAAATGGCATCAGAAGCAAAGCAGCAATGCAAGAGCAAGGAACATATCACACATATATGCAAATACACTTTACTGGAGGCCAGGGGAAAAAGCTGTCCAGCAAGACACAGAGAGCCACTAATGGGAGGAATATCATTACCTCAGCTAAAGACAGTCCTTTAATACACAAGCAAACCAACCAACCTTAAATCAACCTTATTCAAGGCTTTAAAGTGGTTTCTCACTGCTTCAGGAACTGGACTCGCTTATCAAGCTCAAATGAGAGACTGGTTTTGCAAGAATAAAAGCAAGCAGCCCTGTCCTGAAGCCCAATTTCTGCTTAGGCTCTTCTGGCACTTGAAGGGTCCCCAGCAGGCACGAGGAAGTCACAAGCAGCAGAACAAAAGCAACAGGGCAGCATAGCTTCCAAGGCACACAGCTTCAAGCTATGTCTTCTCAGTTTAATCCAGAGCACTTTTGGCATGCAGGTTCAGAGGTTTGTGCTCTTCTGCTGACCTTGAAGGACTGTCAGCTGGTGCTGAGTGTCATACACTGCATTTACACTGTTAAACTAATGTACCTAAGAGGAATTGCTTCCAAAGGTCCCAATTACTTGCACTCCCACAGTTACTATTTTATTAAGCCTTTGCAGCATTCAGCTTTGAGGTGGGGAAGTTACAAGCATTACTACAATCGATACTGACCATAGAGTACCTCTATATAGCAGCAACTATCAGATCCAAAAAGCACTGCCTCCAAATCAAAGCTGGTTACTGACAAGAAAGGAACTTCTAAATTCCATCTGTACAAACACCAGGAGGGGATTTTGGTTTATTTTACTTTAAAACCAAGCAGGGATTCACAGCCTGTTAGAATATGGCAATTCTATTAATAACTACTTAGACATTCATGCTGTATCAACAGCCTCCAGCACCACCTGCTGCTCCAGCAGGGAGACATCTGGGCAGAACCTCATGGCAAGCCAGCATAGAAATCATGAGACTAGCTCCAAGGTCTCAAGCAGGAAAGGTTTGGAGGGCGAGAAGACAGGCCCAGCTATAGAGTAATTTGTTTCCCTGACACTCTTGCAGTTGTCCAGAGCATTGCCAGAAGCCAGGAGAAAGTTAACACAACAGGTCTGCACATCACAAAGTACAGCAATGACCCTGTGTCATCTGTGACCTGGTTAGTGCTTGGGGAGCTGACCCAGGACAGAGACAAGAGTGGGATGTACCCACAATGAAGACAGTGTCAAAAAAGGAAACTGGGAGAAAGGAGATTCTGGACTGTAGGAAAAGCCTTTTCCATCAGTCAAGAAGTGGGATGTAGCACCATACTGCAGCATCCCTCCAAACAAGGCCCACAGGCAACACAACTGCCAATAGCAGTGCTCAAGCACCAGAAGTACAGGCTCACTTAGCAAAGCACCAGAAGCCTTAACACTGTCCTTACAACCTCACGCAACTGAACCTCCCAACCCTCCAAGGACACATATTCACATCCCACCTCATAAATCCCAGAAACATGAGGAGGACAAGGCTGACGAGCCACCCTGCTGTTGCAAAGGCCTTTGGCATGGTCAGGGCTCCGGTTCCAACGATGAGGTTGAACATGTAAACCAGACCAACCTGAAATCAATCACATAATCCAACATGAGAGCCAGCAGCTGTGCCAGAGATCATCCCAGACACCTCACATATGTACTGATTTAAATGGAGAGAGCAATCTTTGAGAAAGCCCATGCTACAAACATATGCAAGAGGGGACTGATAACCAAAGTGACTGTCAGCACATTTCTGGAGAAACTGATATTCATCTCCATCTAATTATTTTTAATGTTTTTTCTTTCTAGCTTTTAAAGTTAGAAAGTATGTGAACTGTTTCTTTGTTTTCAAATCCACTGCCTTCTATCAGAAGGGTCTACACTGTGGGTTGAGGTATCTCCTGATTTTCTGACCTAAACCTAAGTAGTTAGATTCATACATAAGTTACCTTTCAGAATCTCTTGTATCTCTTTATTTAGTCAAGCAGGAAACATCCAAACAGAATTCTACCTCAAAGCCTGTTCCCCATTTTAACACATTCTGAAGAAGGGATCTTACTCCTGGAAGGGAAAAGATTTTCTCCTCTCTGGCAATGAACTTTTTTCTGCCTAACGGCAAAAGATAACTGTGCATCTAGACAGGACCCCCCAGACTATAAATTCAATTGAACTCAGGGCCAAAAATTGCCTCGAAGTTGGTTTGTTTGGTTTTCATACATACATATATAGGTCAGAGCCTCTCCAGAGGCCAGCCAGTAAAGAACTGTGTCAGAGTACACTTTTTGAGCTGTGGAACAAGTAATATCAGGAGAACTATTCCTCTGTGAGCACTCCTGCCCTTCATTCACCAATACAAACACAGCAAATTCATCTTCTGACCAGTCCCCCCGAATGACAAGAATCAGCTATTGCAGCTGGCAGGAAACTTCTTTTCATGCAGCTGGCAGAGCTGTCATTCCTCGAGCACAGCTCAAGTGCTCAAGACCATGATACACTCTGCAGTGAAGGACTCTTGAAAAAGCACCTCAGGTGATTCTCCTTAACTTTGGTCAAGTTGACAGAGACGAGAGTGGTGCCTGTGCTCAATCTGGCTAAACACCTTCAGGGAAAGATGAGAGTCACAGCCTTTGAGATGAGGCACTAGGAAATTCATGCAGCACTAACATAACAACATAAGAGCAGGTGACACTAATCCTTTAGGGTCTGGATGCCCCAGTTATTGTCTTGTTCTCCATCTTCTCAGTTGTGACCTATTTCTGCAGCCTAATATCCAGTTCTGCTAAATTCAATCATTAACATAGAGATGAAAGTTTCAAAGCATTTGAAAACCAACACACAGGTTTCAGGACTGGTTCTATATTTAGTGAATTCACTTTAGAAAGAAAAACAAAGAGTTTGCCAAGCACTGTTTTTAAGAGCTGACACTATATGAATACTTGTGGCTATGAAAACCAGTATTTCCAGTAACATAGGAAAGCACTAATTGGCCCTGCAATTTCACAGGGCACCACATTACAAGGAAGAAACATCCCAATTACTCATTTAAGTGAAGTGGTTTAAAAGCAATTAGTACAACAGCTAAAAATAAGTAAACTTTATATAATGTTTTCCCCTGGATTTCTTGAAGCAAAAAGAAAACAGCAGCAAAGTGGGACAGTTTCAGTGCCTCACACGCCCCCATGTTTATGCTAGCTTCACGGCACAATTTGGGCTAGGGAAAACGTAATGGAAGTGAGCAGAAGTATGCAAGAGCTCCTATGGGATATGAAGCTCTTTTAAAGACTTTTATAACTACACCTTAAGCAGACATTATTCCCTCATATAAAGGGTGACCTGTAAGCATTTTTAATTACCCTTTAGCCTCTACCATCTCTAGAACCACTGAGGTTATGTCCATGGGGAGGTAGGAAACGAAAACACACTGTTGAGAGAAGAGGATCTGGAAAACACTTGTGAGCAAACCCACAATGAGCCATACTTACATAGGGAGAGTAAAGCTCTCCTGTATCCGTGATGCCGCCCGCCATGCTGAATACGGTGGCGACACTTGGAGCAGAGCGAGGAGGGTGTTTTCAGGAGGGTGCTTTCAACTTCTATTGCCTTTAACCTTAGGAAACATCATAAAGTTGTGTTAGCTTTGTCACAGGAAGAACTCGCAAGTCAGCTTTTGCACATCAGTCTTGTGATGTTTGAACAAAAAGGGGCTTCAGCAGGACCTTGTGCTTTGGATACTACTTGGTTCAGTACGAAAAGCTCTTCTACCTGTTAAACTAGTTTAAAAGGAACCAAAAAGCCCTGCCCTTCCACAGCATGTGATGACCAAACTTTTCCTTCCCCAAACTGCCAGAGGGGCCATTTCAGACACTAAAACCTCAAGAGGAAGAATGCCTGCCTTGAGGATGAGCTCACACCGCTGCTTCTCATGTAGCTACTACACTTAATAGCAGGTGTCTCCTGCAAATCAAAGCAGGAAAACCAGCTCGCAGACTCCTTTATAATCACAAGGAGAAAAATAAGCAGACCTATGAAAACCACCCCAAGATGTTTTGTTACACATACCAAGATTTAGGGAACTTTACGTTGTGTTAATAAAACTACAAGGGGAAGTGAGGCCCCAAGCCTTCAGAAAGGTTTCAGGGTCAACGATTAGCCATAGTTGAATTAAGAGCTTTATCAAACTCTTCATACTTCTATATGTGTTCCGACCCAGTCATGCCAACGGGGGCAAATCATCAGCACAGCTTCACAAGCTAAAGGGACCAAACAGCCCACGAGCTGCATAAGCACGGGCCCATATATAAATACACCCCACATGACAGCAGCCCATCAGCACCACTGCTCACAGCGGCCACAGCTCGGCCGGCCCTCAGGGGGGAGAGCCCAAATACCTTCTTCTACCCCACACCCCCACTCAAGTCAGCGAAGCCGAGCTCAGCAACCCGCGACAAGGCAGCGAGACCACGGCCGCGCCAGCACCCACCTCCGGGATGAGCGTGCTCCTACCGGGCACCCACCCCAGCCCGGAGGGGCCCTGCCAAGGCCTCCGGAGCCCCCAGCCCTGCCACTTCCCCCCGACCCGGCCATGCTGCTCACCCTCCCCGGGGAAGCTCCTATAGACCCTGACACCGCACCGGGACCCGCACCGCAGACCCCACCGCTCACGGTCCCTCCCGGTGACGCGGCCCGGCCCTCACCGTGCCCCGCCGCACCCCTCACCTCGCACCGGGACCCCCGGCTCCACATCGCGGGGTACTCACGGAGCACTCACGGAGCATGCGCACAACGAGGAGGGGGTGCGGAGGGGGAGCCTTCCGCACACGTGACCAGCTGCGGGGCGGGGCGGTGACGACGGCGCCGCTCGGGCTCCGCGCTTGCGGAAGGGCGCCGGGGCGAGGTAGACGTGGCCTCCGCGGCCGGGTCCCCTCAGCGTCGGGCTCCGCTTCCCCTCAACCCCTATGTCCCCTTAGCCCCCATCTCCCCCCAGCCCTCAGGTGAAGTGCTGTGTTAAATACGAAGCGTTAAGCGGCCCCCGTCAGGGCAGCCTCCTGGCCGCCATGGTGCCTCCGAGGGCACCGACAGAGCCCTGCCCGGGGTGGGAGGAGCAGGGGGATGCTGTTGGTCGCTGTGTGAGGGGATTGGTGTGAGCTGCACGCAGGGAGAGTGACCGCTGCTGGCTCCCGAAGGGCTCCAGGGACTCCTGAGCCATCCCTTGGCCTTGCTGGAGAGACGGAGCCGGTGTCGAGTGCAGAGGCCATGAAGATTAACCAGAACACGGTGCTGCAAGGAAAGAGGGCAACCCTGGTGCCATACACGTCTGCACATGTGCCCCGGTAGGTGGCTCGTGTCCTCCTCTGATACTGTAGCACAGTGTGACCTCACTTCTCTTTTTAAAGGACATACGGTGGTCAGAAAAGGCCCTGGCTTGGTGGCTGCAGGGCCCTCTTCCCCCTGGGAAGCACACAGCAGAAGGAGTACTCAGGCAATCAGTTTTGCCCTTCATGCGTGGCAGCAGCATCTCTGACGGGTCTGCTGGCAAAGGGGACTTCATGTGTGTGCCCATGGAAGGGGAAGAACCTGGCTATGAGTGAGCCACCAACAGTTCTCTTGTTCGTTGTCTTTCCCTAATGACAGTGGAAGAGCAAACCTTCAATGTATAAAGCCAGATGGATGTTTGATAAATCAGGAGCAGGCATGAAGGCAATTTGTACAGTGCTGACCCAGGCAGCTGCAGGCTCAGCGCGAAGATGCTGGTATTAGTCTTTTTGTCAGTGTCCAGGAGATGCTCTATCAATCTCAGTCTGGATGAAATGCACTGGAACTCAGTGCTCAGTACTTTTAAAGACATCAGTCACTCTTCAGATAAAGCCACAGCTTGGCCAAACTTGCTGCATTTCCACAAAGAACACCAATTTGTGTGTTAGATAAGCAAGTGAGACTTGTGGAGGCCATAAATGCCAGGCTGGTGTTTCCAGAACCAGCTTATGACAGTCTAATCCTCAGAGCGCTCACGGAAATCAGACTATGATGCAGTAGCTCAGGCAGTGATGTGGTTTTGGGTCCCATTACCAGGTACCACAAGTGGATGCAGTCAGAGGAGCTGCAGCGCCTGACAGCCTCCGAGCCCCTCAGCCTGGAGCAGGAGTATGAGATGCAGTGCAGCTGGAGGGATGACACAGACAGTAAGGACCTTAAACACTTCTGAAGGGGGGGGTGGGAGTGGGGAGCAGGTCCCTTTTGTCCTATGAAGGACCCACAGTGGGCTGAGAGCACCCGGTGAGTGGGTTCTACTTGCTTTGAACTGGTTTTCTCTTTATAGCTGGTCTGTGCTCAAGGAACTAGAGAATGTCTGGAGCTGCTGATGTCCTTTTTATGCAGGTTTTAAAGATTACAGTGATTTATTTCCCACAGCTTTATGTGCTGAGCTGCTCCCGCACAGGCAAAGCTCCCCAGGTCCGATCATCATAAAAAGGTAGAAAGGAGTTGTACTTTTCCTTGAGAAATTGAACTGCTCTAGAATTACCTAGTTGAGGTGTGCTGAAATTGGTTCCCTGGCTCTCCTACAAGTAATGAATCATTGCCCATGAAAGCCCGGTGAAAATATAGCAAGCTAGAAAATAGTGAGGCTGACAAAGACCTCAGTGTGGAGCGTTTGTCTTAGCTGGCATTAGAAGCCATACTTAAAGCAGCAGTAATACAGACTAGATGAATCATTAGGTCTCAGCCTCTTGTGCACCAAACAGTTCTTTGCCTGAACTTGCTGCTGAATGAGACAAGGCAGGGAGATCTCAGGCTGGAAGTTTCCATGCTCTTTAAATAGGCTGTTTCTAGTCTTGGTGCCTGCACCACTCTCACAAGGGGTCTTCAGAACATTTTGTACATCTCTATGGATGGGAGCAGGCGCACTGGTGTGGGAAGCTCAATTATAAGCTCTTCCTCATTGGAAATCTGTTGTTCCTCTGTCCATTGCATGCCCTGAATTTCATCCTGCAGTAATTTCTGCCCTGCAAACTCTGCT
>WYDI02030039.1:0-16658 GCA_009867235.2 Psittacus erithacus
TCATTTTCTCATTGACCAACACCCCCAAGTCCTTCTCCTCAGGGCTGCTCTGAATCTCTTCTCTGCCCAACCTGTAGGTGGGCCTGGGATTGCCCTGACCTGCCTGGGATTGCTCCGACAATATTTATATGCTCTGAATACTTAACACATGAGATTCTAGGCAAAATATTTGCTACTTGGGAAGGGAATTGTGCTTTTATAGTGAGCAACTAATTAAAACCTTGAGGATAACATGCAGAGGTCACTGACAGCCAGCTGACAAATGAACTGATTTTACTGTCTCTGAGTACCAGGGGATAGGTTTTGATCTCCTCCAGAGCGTAGGGAATCTGCATGTTGCCAAAGCATGTGCAGTGGTGATAAAGGTGGGTTTCCACAGGTGCACGGTAGCAGCCTGTGCCAGAGGCTGATGTACCCCCAGCAAGGTCTGTGGCCAAAGCTTGACAGCTCAGCACCAAAGACCTGGTGTGAGGTGAGGAGCAGGACTCTGCGCTTGGGTGGCTGAGGAGTGCTTTTGAGTATTCTTAGGCCAGTTCTGGTGACGGAGTGGTAAAAAGCAGGATGAGTGAGGACCACTAGCGCCTTAAAAGAGCAAGGTCACTGCAGGGTGAGGTTAAAAATCTGCTCATGGTCTGGCCCATCAGCACCTAGAGAGTGAAAAGAGGAAAGAGTACAGAAAAAGGTATTTGGGCCAAGCCTTTAGTGTATGACTAAGATGTGTATGAATGCTGGGAAACGTGTTAATAAGAAGTCAATGTTTTTGCAAACTTTGTGAGAGTTTTCAGTACATTGTTAATGCTTAAGCTGTTTTCTATTTTGGGCTAGCCAGGTTATTAAACTTCAGATTCTTTAATTCTGAAGAAGAGAAATTCTCTTTTCTTATTATTTCATAATAACAGAATTGATTATGAAAGTGCACCCCAGAAGCAGACTGTGAGGCTTTGTCTCCACCAAAAAGGTAATAATTTAAGATGCTAGGTTTATGTTCTCTTAGCACTTGGGAGCAATGAAACCTGCAATAATTTAAAGGGTTATTAATAAATAAAATTAGTCTGTATTCCATTTCATTGACCAATACTGCCCAAGTTTGAAAGCCTGTATGTACATTGTGTGTGATGTCTCTTCATCCAAGTCTACCGTGAGGTTTGAATATTGCACCAGGGCATCAAGAGGAAGCTGAATTATTTGTAGGTTCCTAGTTTGGAGGAACTGGGGAAAAACCAGAGAAGGGGTTGTTAGTTTTCATCAGTGGTGGGCATCTTAATAATTCTTAATCTCTCAGAAAATGCCTGATCACCTCCAGATAAATCAGGAATTAACAGTTCCTAAAAGTATTTTCTTATTTCTTTGTAGTTTATTTTGGAGTTTTGCTTCACTACTTTTACTTCAGCAGTCAGGACAGCTGCAAAACTCTCCTCAGCTGCTTATTCCCCCCACAGATTTGGAACTGTTTTCTGGGATCTAAAGGAAAGCTTTCTGGTTTTAGCTAGCCACGTCTTTGTCTTCCCTTCTATGTGTTTCCCTGGGATACCAGTCTGTCTTAAGACTTTTGGGAAGTGAAGCAATTAAGGGACATTGTAGTGAAGAGGAAAACAAACAAAAACCAAACTGCCTTTTAACTCTATGCCCCATTAGGCTTCTGGCAATTACATGTCCATGGCCATTGTCCACTTGCTCCCATTTGTCTTCCCATGCAGGGCCACACGTGGCTGTAGGCTGTGAAGTGCTATACTCCACAGCCAGTATAACTTACACACTGTCATGGTCTGTGGTTCTTCTAACTGCCCACAGATACTTCTCGGTGTTAAAACTAGTCTTTTACAATGCAAATTAACGATATTGTGAAAAATAAGACTGACCTGTATGGAGTTGTAATTAAGCAGTGAGAAGGCCAGGACAAGAGGAGTGGAAAGATTAGGAAGGTCTGAAAATGAACTCATTAAGGGGCCCAGAGGCCCATTAATCTCAGTGGAGCTGTGGTTCAAGGCAGGATTTCTTCCTTTTGGCTAGTTTAAAAATCATGTAAATAAGCTCATTTGAAAGCAGTGCCCTCTGTAAGCCTGGAGACTGAGGGCTGTGCTTGGGAGCAGGGAGCCAAGTAAGGTGAGAAGATTTTTGGACATCTAATTGGGAGGAGGATAAATACTTTATATCAAGGACTGGGCAGTCCTAAAACATATTTATTTTGCAAATGATTTTGTTAGTTTTAATAGATATTCCTGAAAGGAAAAAAAGGCAAATGGACAGAGAGATGGGAGAAATAGCTGGCCAGATTGGCTAACAGGGGAAGGAGGAGCAGGGTATGAAGGTCAGCCAGCAGCAAGGGGTAGGGAGGGGTTGGAAGGGATGGGGAGCCGCTCACCTGCAGGGCTAGCAGCACCTGCAGCTGTGCCATGCTGCCTAGCAAATCCTGCCTAGCAAATCCTGCCAGCCCTGCCAGAGAGGAGGGTATCACTGTGGTACACTGTCACTGGGGGAGAAGATGAGCAACCTGCTTCTGCCTCAGCAGTTGCTTCACCAGATAAAAGAGCCAAAGAAAACCACATCTTGAAACCTTCTGAGAATCAGGTACTGCAACTCAGTCATGCGCCTTGCTTGGATCCTGTACTTTTCATGAAGCCATGGCTCTTAATTGATGTCTGATGTGTTAAAAAATGAGCTGATTAAGCAGGAGAAAGCTCTGTGTATTTTTCATCTCTTTCTAGGTGAGGCTGGGTTGATGTTTTATAGCGAGCCCTTTTCACTTAAACCTACTCCTTGACACTGTAGTCAGTTCCTGGCAGGATATCTTCACTGATGTCCTAAAACTGGTTGGCAAGTTGAAGTTTATGTAGCAGTCTAACAAGAGTACTTAGAAGTTTAAGAGGTTAGAGCTGAAACATCTTACTGAGCCTTCACCAAAAGCCTCTGTAGACTTCCTGCCGTGACTTGCTGAGTGGATAAGGGTTTAAGCTGGTGTCATTTATGAGTTTGACCTGGTCTTAAGATTTCTTCTGGCAATGATATTTGCCCTTCTGGGTAAACTGAGGCATGTATCTGGGAAAACTTTCACATAACAGGTCATTTTCACCCTGTTAGAAAAGATTAGTTGAGAACAGGTCATGTTCTCCCAGCAGCTACTGTCAAAGGGCAATGCCTGCATCTTCACAGGCGGCAAAAGCCAGTGTTGCACCACAGCTACATGAAAGCTTAGGTTAAGGACAGGGAAGACAGTCACAAAGCCCCTTTTCAGATGCTGTACTGGCACTTGCTGGAAGCCAAAAAACCAGCCCTGTCCTGCACAGCTGACATTTGAAGGGGGTGTTTTGTTTATTGGTTTGGAGTTTGCCTTATGGTCACAAAATGTCTTCCTCTGTCCTGGTGGTAGGTTTTACACCTACCCACTTACTGCCTGCCTCCTGCCTTGACCGCCTGCTTCTACCCTCTCATGCTGAGAGCTCAGCTTCTAAAAATGCTGGGTATCTGGCTTGAGGTATCTTTTAAAGTGATCTGCAATTTAGGATGTTCTTGGGAAAGCAGACATTTTCAGCTTGGAACCCCCATTTGACTGCAAGATACCAGTACCACCTGGGATGGAATTTTCTCCCCTCACTTTGTTTTAATCTCTGCTACCCAAATCTCTCTTGTGCTTTTGCCTTGGTTCTCCGTACCTCAACACGCAGTAGTGTCACTTAAGCAGTGTATTGACTAGGCAGAAATTTCTAGAAATAGCCCAGAAATGGGCTGTGTTTGGGTGTATAATAACTTGGCTTGGGAGGACCCTCTTTATTTCTTTTTTTGTGGAAAATATATTAGTGAATTTGGAGCACTGAGAATGATGCTTCACTTCAAAAGTCAGAGCAACTTGAGCGTAAAAGTAACACTGCAAAGAAAGAAACAGGTAGGTAATATCCACAGAAAGCACTCATCCTTTCTGTCCACTTCAGTCACTGTTGTTTCCACTTCCCTGGGGCATTTTCTGCCTACCTTTAATGCAAAACCTGCCTGGTCTGAAAATGTGGCAACTGATGCATTAAACATAGACAATGTGTGGGGCTAATAAGACCTTGTTTCCCTGCTAAATCAACAACACATACAGGTACCGAGTTTGCAGCCATTTGTTTGCTAGCACTGAGTGAGTTTGGACATGTGCCTTCTGACACGTCTTGGAAGCATTTATATCATCCTTGGAATCCCAAAGAAGAGGGGCTGCAGGACAAACAGCAAGGTGAGTTTAATTAGCTTATGTAGCGCTACTACAGTGCTAATGTCTTTATGTGCAGAGTCAGTATTCTGATTTCAGCAGTAGCTGCAAATGTATTTTTCTTGTTTCATTTATTTGATGCTTTTATGTTTTCTTACGTTTGTGGTTTTTACTTATTTCACACTGGGAAATACTGCAATGCTTATAAGGCTGTATGGCTAACAAAAAACCACAAAAATTAAGTGAAAAACATTGGTCTCTTCTGCAGCTTCATTTTGGTTTTAATAGTAATATTAGCTGAAGTGTAGTCATTAAGATACATACATACATATGTTGAATATAAATCAGGTGTATGGGACAGAACTTAGGAAAGCACTTGGTGTTTGTCCACTTGTTTGCATTAATGTGAATGGCAAAGCTTTCGACTTCCATGGGAAGCAGAGTTTGGCTGCTGTTAGGTGCCTTTTTTAATCCTTTAAAAGCGAATGGAACCAATTTCATGCTGCCTGTTCTCAAATGCATCAAAATGGCTAGTCTTTAGGGCCTTTTCAGTCCCTGACCTCCTTGCTGAGAGAACCAATTTCTGCCAGGCATTTATGTCTCTGCCTGTCCCTTTGGAACTGCTTTGAAATCACCAATGTATTAATAGAGACTTGAGAGAAATCTTCATTATTTTACAAAAGCTTGCACTTAATAAGTGTCTGGCTTTAGAGAAAAACAAGGCTCTTATTCTGAAGAGCCTAAGCAGATGCAATGGCAGCAAGTGGAGGTGACAAAGTAAAATGCCAAAGCTAAGTGACAAAGGAGGGAAGTGAATAGCAGTGATTTAATAACGCTATTGGTGAAGATGTGTGCCTGTCAAATTAGTCTTCATAGTTCATGAAAATAAACCTATAGCAATATACACAATTGACATCCTTCATGGGCAGCTTTTCAGGAAATTAGTGGAGAAAAAGTCACAGCAGCAAGGAATAGCTGAGGAGGGAGGATGAGGCAAGAGTGTTTACAGGACAGGTAAGTTGAGCAGAGAGGAGGAAGACCAGGGGCAGTGCATGGAAGCAAGAAAAGAGCAGTCATACAGGACTCTGGGTTGAAAAGACTGGTGCTGCAAAACATGACGTACTGAAAACGGCCGGACTGATTGTGATCCAGGTCATCTCTATACAACCTTCATGTGCACTTTTCTTCTAGGACAGGATTTGTTGTCTGGTTTTATGATTCTTCAAAGTGGATGTTGCTGTCACCAGGTACATAATACAGTCAAGGTCAAAAAACGTTCTCAGGGAAGCTCTGCTTGTGATTATTGCTTTTGCAGCAGCAAATTAGCACTTCCTAAAATCTCTTTTCTGGTATCTGGGTATTGATGTGACCTGAGGATGTCTGTCTGCCCTGTGTGACTGTGTCACTGCTATCACTTGTGTGTGTGTTGTCTAAGTGCTGCCCCAGGGAGGTGCTGTGGCTGGGAAGCCTAAACTGTCTGAATGGGCACCTGTCAGCCACGAAATTCATTCTCCAAGCCTCAGAAAAGCACGAATTAGAAAGCGTGGAGCATGGCTGATGGCTCCCCGCCTTGCCTGAACTGTAAGAGCTCTAGTTATTTTGAGTAGTTTCAGATTTGCTTGCTCTTTGCTTTTCTGGCACCATCTTTTCTACTAGAGTACCTGGATGCTTCATCCTTTAACTTGCAGACTTGGTACCGTTACACAGATGGGAAATTAATGCACACAGAACCCCAGCAGTTTGCCAGATTCACAGAGAAGATCTGCGACCAAGTATTACATTGAAAACACATCACTGTAAGTGCAGTGTCCAGATGTGGAAAGAGGTGTGTTTAAAGAGGTCTATGTAAAATATCTTCTTGCAAGCTATTCTGTTGATTTAGCACGTTCAGATTAGTTTAGGTGCTCCTGGGTTTTAGTACATAACACTATACTGATGGATATGGGAAAAGAGTCCTAAAGCTTTTGTATTTTCCAGTGAAGCACTTTAAACACTATTTGCCTAAAAATGTTGGGTTTTCAGCACAATTTACAACTAAGTTCTCCAGTCTCCTACTAAAAGCTGGCAGATTAGAATCAGATAAATGATTGAGGTGTCTTATGTTTGCTGGTCCAGGATCTAGAAAAGTTTAATTTTGGACCAAAATTTTGCCAAGCTGGATTTTCAAGCAGGTAAAATTCACAGTTTC
The DNA here is from genome assembly GCA_009867235.2 of Psittacus erithacus. Lineage (NCBI taxonomy): Eukaryota > Metazoa > Chordata > Aves > Psittaciformes > Psittacidae > Psittacus > Psittacus erithacus. The sequence continues at coordinate 6,372 of WYDI02030039.1, forward strand.
TGATTAACATTGTGGCAACTATTTTTCTTTACCTTCTGCTCTATTATTCTTTTAGATTATTGTCCTTTTTTTAGATCCTTCTGTTTGTCATAGATCTTCTCAAGAGCTTCATTTTGTGAACAGGTGTTCTATTAAATACATAATTGGATTCAATGAGATATACTTGCGCTTTGAGCAGTGTTTTTCTCTCTTCTCTGTAGTTCTAAACCGTATATATTGCAGTGTTTTAAATACTGATCGTGACTAAGTGGTTCAAGCTAGTATTTAACTGGCAGGTATTCCTTGTCTGTGGCTGACACAGGTGGGGAGATTCCCAGGTATAACACTAAAGCTGAATTATCTTTAGCCTTACAGCACTCTGCTTCAGAACAAAGGCTAATCTAAAGAAACATAGGCAGGTCTAGAGACTTTTAGAGTGGATAGTTGACCAGAAAGGAAGACAAACTTTAGAACTTTGGAATTATTCTTAAGCAGACTGTGTGTTTGCATGTATTTTGAAGGGAGAAAAGGATATGTTTAATCAACCAATAGTCATATTTTAGCAAACTTTAATACTCTCAAGGTCCTTTCCAACCCTAACTATTCTGTGATTCTAATTTCCACCGCTTACACTTTCTTTTATACTGGCAATGTCTTAACCAAAATCTTAGCCTAAAGTTTTTGCTTTAGGACTGGAAAATAGGAGATATATACTTTACAGTAAACAAAAATGCACAGGCATTGGAAATATGGTCCCTTTACTATGAAAGTTTCTTCTTGATGAAGTCTATTTGTCAAAAACTTCCTGACCAGCTGTATTTCACATCCCCTTCCTATACCTTTAGCTAGCCCCAAATGCATTTCTGAGATAAGGGATTTTTCTTTCTGCTGCTTTTAATTTAATGTTGACATCTTTCAGCAAAATAAACTCCAACAGAGGGGCAGAAACTGCAGAATGAGATTGGAAATTTCTTTAGTTGGACAGATGTGATAGCAGTGTCTCTCTCTGACTCAGGGAAGCATTTTGTGGAAGTGACTTCAATGTGCTAGTTTATTCTGAATGTAATAAAGCACGTAGTCAAGCATTATACACAGTGCAAAACCAGCCCAAACACTACCAGACCAACCGTCTTGAATGCAAAAGAAGACACTGAGACAGACAGTAATATACAGCTGCCTATACCCAAATTTAGCGAAGTGGTACCTTCTCTACACCTATCAGAGCATTATTAGCCCCAGGAAAAACCATTCCTTTACTGAAAACATCGCTGCATAAAATCAGTCTGAAAAAAAATGCCCTTAACAGAATAAAACCTGCTATTATAAATTAAATTTTAATAGGGCCTTTATTTCTTTCAAGCAGTCCATATCAAGCTTTTCTTTATTATAGCAGTAACTCCAATTATGAGAGCTGTAATTAAAGGCATTTCAGTGGCCCAAATAGTGCTCATGTGGTAGATTATCCAGACCTTTTACAACTGGACTGGGAGCAAAATAACTTCCAAAGGTATTTCTCCTCTCATTTCCCTCCCAACATGAACAAACTTTGCTCTCAATCAAAGTGGTGCTTATGGTGTTTGTTGAAGGTTTGTTATCAAATACTTCGCATACTGGAATGGCAAGGTCAATATCCATCTTCAGCTGAGGAGAGGAAACAACAGATGAACTGTGCCTATGTGAGCCCTTGTACAATTTCACCATTGATGACTGAATTGGACTTGGTGCAAAAGTTTGATGCAGTGAAAGCTGCTCAATAAGGTGCATGTTATTACAGAAACTGAGAACTCTATAACAATCTGCAGAGATGAGGCTGCATGTGCTTGGTGCTGTGCCTGGAAAAACCTGACAAAGAGTATAACATTATTTCATTGCTGGGAAATGAGTTGTGCATGACGAAGGAAAAGCTTCCATTTCCCATACGAAGTTGTGACCCCTGATTATGGCTGATTAATGGTTATTCTTTTTTTAATGAAAATCTTCACTTATTTCCTTGGATTCTCCTGTTCAATTTCTCAATTAGCTTTGATTCAAAAGTTCAGTCTAACAGACAAAGGGTTTTCCTACCATATTCTCTTTCCTCAAATGTAGTCTCTAAGTACCACCATATGACCATATTCAGTCCATCTTTTCATGAAGACTGTATTCTGTTGTGTCATCTTAGGCTTTCTTAACCAAATTTTCTCCAATTCGAAATCATATTGATGTCTCACATGCTCTCTTCTTGGCTCGTAATGAACTGTCATACTCTCAAAGGGGAATCACCAGAAAAGAGTCTCAGCAAACAATGCTGCCAGCTCAGTAGCTGATGTGCTTGACACAAATATTTCTGCAGTTATCAAAACTGACAAGAATAGTGCGAGTGCTAAAGCAGCAGGCAAGGAATTTCAGGCAAAGCTTGAGCAATTCTGTTTCATTGTTTAATGATTTGTTTTTGTCATGGTTTAGAAGGTGGTTTTATTTCCCCTGCAGTGATGGTAAAAGTGAGATCTTTGCCACAGAAAGGCCTCTCTTTTGTCAGCTCTTGGAGTACACAATGCTAGAAGTGCAAGATCAAGCATCCCTCAAATAAAGATGTCTCACAGGTTCCTGTGTCATGGCTGTGTATATGGTTTGTCAGGTTTCCTTAGCAGCCAATACTCTTCCAAGATTAATCTTTCACTAATTCAGAGCAATGCTTTAGAAAATTCAGAAGCATCTTGCAGCTATTTAGTAGGTTGCCTACAGTACAGTTAATGGGAAAAATATTTGGCACTTTTAAGAGCCTTCAAGAAACTCAAGAGAGAAATGGGTTTAATTCTTCCCAAGCCGTATTGATTCTTGCATCACCCTCAGTTTAGATTGATCTATTTGGAATGAAGGTTTGGCACTAAAGACAATTTAAAAATGTCAGAGAACTACTAAAAGAAAGAGTGAGGAAATGCACATAGAGAAAACTATCATCAGTACTGAAAAGCATGGTCTATCATTTTTATACTGATAAGGTTTGGTTTATAAATTGGTTATCTTTATCTGTTTGGGAAAGAATGTCTCATGAGCCTGCTAGAACTGCTAAGCAGCAGTGGGGAAAGATTTCCAGTTACCACCACCAAGCAAGGATTTCATGGCAGCTGTGCAAAGATCACTTTAATCCAGATGCAGAGAAAGCAACTTACTCCCTTTATCAGAGACATAAACCCTCAATATGTTCCACTCATGACCTACAGCAATCTGACAGGGCTGGCATAGTACATTCTGCTAGGGAGGGCTACAAGTAGTATCTTTTTAAAGGTTGTCTCTTTGGTAACATTGGGTTTATACTGCCAAATTACTGGGATTTGCAGGCTGTGGTGACTGCCTTGATATTTCTCTGGGATTCTTCAGGACAAAGGGATTTGGTTTAGACCTTTGCAAAGGCTTTTCTTCTTCTCTCTTTTCCTTTCCCAACCCACATGCACTCACTACTTGTGATGTTTTTTTGCATGTCCCCATAAATAGAACTCATTGCTATTAACCTCCTGACATTTCTGAAACGATCATCAAACCTTTGTATGTGCTTGCATGAGTGACTAACTGTGACTTTGGCCTTTCTCCTGAGGAGACCTGTCATCTGATTGATTTGAATTAGGAATGGGACAAACACCACATAAGGGTTGGAAGAGAAATTCCTTCATGCAGCAGTGCCTGATGAACTGTGCAAGTGAAACAGGCAGCAAATGCAAACGGCCTGTGAAGAATGCAGAGTACTGTGAGAATCAAGGGTAATTTCACCAGGGAATTATAGATGGGTGTAGAAGGACGTGTGCATTCTTTTTGCATAACTAAATGAAAAGCAAAATCAAGGGGTGAGGGAGAGAACAAAACCAGAACAACCCCTCAAAAAAAGAATAATAGGAAAGAAAAGGATGTAGGAAAGAAGCCAGGAGCAGTCTGGGGCATGCAACAGTTGCTTCAGGTGCAGACAATCAACAGGCAAACCAAAGGCACTATCCAGAGCGTCTGCAGCTGGACAGAGGAAATGGAGAGGCTGGACGTGCAAATATGCAGACTGGAGGAGCTGGTATGCATCTTCTCCCTCAAAGGGTCATTTTACACCACCGAGAACTGCCATCAGCATCAGCCTTGGGTGATTTGTGTGCTAATTATGCAAAGATCCCAGTTGATAAAGTAAGGCAAATGCACAAGATCTTTTTGTTTTAAACAAATTAATCACACACTGGCATACGTCTCTGAAAAATTTGCATGGAGGTGCATCACTGGTCTGCTTTGGAAAGGTGGGTACCAGTGAAGCAGAGAGCAGTTGTTCCATAGCACAGCCTCCTCTTTTCATGCCTTTAGTCTGAGCTTGCAGCAGTCATTTCCAGAAGAGCTGCTGACGCCCAGCAGACCCTGGTGATGGCATTTAATGATTTGGCTATGTAACTGTTTATACCAGAATCTATCAGCAATGGAGGATTAGGAAAATAAACTGATGATGAAAAGCGGGAGCAAAAACAAGTCTTCATTTCGCACTCTGTCAAGATTCCCTGGTTCCTCTTCTTTGCTCAGACCATATGGTAACAAGGTTTTTTTATTATCCCAGTGCAACTGTTGTAAATGGGAAGGGTTGGAAAAACTACCATTGTGTTTCTGAAAAGAGAGATGGGATTTATTCATTAGCAAGCTCATCTTTTTATTAGTATTGTATTTTCCCCATCAGAACAATCTGACTTGCTGCTAAACCTACATTTCTTTAAAAGAAAACCCTCCCCAGAAAATTGCAATGGTGATTTTTATGTCTGTTCATTAGGATTTATTATTTTCATTTCGCTTTCTGCAGTTGAGTAGACTTGAGAATTTCGAGCCGGTCTCCTTCAGCAGATTGCAGCGATAGCGAGGGGAGGCAGTGGTGTGTGTGCTCCCTCTAGTGAGAGCTCTCTGAGGAGATGTGAGCTTCGCTTGGCCAGGGCCTTTGGGCAGGTCTCGCTGCTTCCTCACCCAATGTTCCTTCTTTCCACAGGTAAAACGCAGCAGTTCTGCTGTTCACTCTGGGGAGCACGTTCTCAGCAGCAGTTATACAGCAGGAGTTGCTGCTGGAGTAGGGTACTGCAAAGGCTGACCTGGGCAGGTCAGTTGTGCTCTGACTTGTCTACATTCTCATACAGTGTTTCTGAAAATCCTCTTCAGTTTACTCTTTCAACCTTCCTTCAAGGCAAAGCAAGTTTAAAATCAGGAGGAGCAGAGCACAGACTGGCTTCATGCCTGTGAAGTACCTTAAGATGCTCAGGTAGAAGGAACTCTTGGTAGAAAATGCTTCCCTGGAAGAAACTAGTTAATGGCGGAGTGTGCTGCCAGTGCGGTGCAACTGTGGTCTGACGGCAAATTGCACCCACGTAACCTGTGGCTCTACCCATTTGCTTATACTAAGTCTGTAGTAATATCTATTTATATATTAATATAAATAATATTATATTTAAGGAATATTAAGGGAGATATTAAATATTAAAATTTAAGGGAGAGGGAAAAGAGAATAGAATGCAAACTGTAGTTTTTCATGTGCATGTGTATTTGAGTGTAGAGATAAGCATAGGCTCTTAAGGAAAGCCTAGAAGATTTCAATCCTGTTCTATGTAAGAACTCGAATGAGAAGTAATGTAACCTACATGCGATTTTTCACACATGGTTCTTTCTCATAGTAGGTAGGAATGGTACAAATGAGAAGCAGGGGAAATAAATGTTAGTTTTGTCCTAGTTTGTCCTCCAGCCTTAAAAACACGAAACGTAAAAACAGAGGATCAAATTCTTTAAGAGCTGCATGTGATTATTCACAGCACAACAGCGTCTGTGTTTGCAATGGAAAGGTAAGGATTCTGCAGAAATTTTTTCATTGCTCAGACAGAAAGGTACTTTCTGGTTGTTCTCAGAGCAAATGTCAGTCTTGGATAGGATAGCATGAGAAATGCAGGCATAAGGAGTGAAAAGGAGTGAAGTGTTTGTTTGGAATGTCTTAAAAGAGCCCCTGGGAAATCTGGATTTGGATAATCAAATTATGAGTTAAGTCAGGGAAACAGAACATGACTTTTATTTAAAACATATCAATGGTGAAGCTGTTCCATAATGCACACAAATCATCAAACCCTCTACGCTTCTTGAGCTGGAGGCAAACCAATAGACTGCACTGCCTTCCCTTTTGGCTTCTGAGAAGGGCAAAAATTATGTAGCCTGCAGGGAAAACAAGAGTCTTGGCTGCTCTTCATCAGCCTACTCAATGGCTGTTTCAACTGTGGTGAATGGAAAAGATGCTGACCTCTGGGCACAAATTGTGCATTCATCTTGACACAGTAGAAATACCCAAAGGTGCGCTAATGTGCAACTTTTAGCTACTTAAAAAACCCCGCATTACCTTTCATGCATCTCTGTCTTTAACATAGAACTTTTGAACTGGTTTGTGGTTTGTCTATAAATATATATGTTCATATCCCTATTTAAAGTCTGAAGAGCACTTTTGTTAAGGGCACAGTTTTAAAATCTTGTTACTGGAGACCAGACAGAACCTTGAATTGTTTTGGGATATTGGAGATGGAGTTGTTGTGACCACTGGAATGATTTTATGTTAAGAGTACAGTACGTGTCAAGTTCTATTAGTAATCAACATCCATTGTTTCTTTACACAAATTCCACTGCCATGTGTGGTTTTAAACAAAATCAACCATTTAGTAAACCTGGAAGCCTTCTGCACTGTCGTTGATCAGAGATCATTTTCAGACAAGGAAAGCATAAAAAGAAAGCAAAATACTTGCTAGGCAAAAGTTTCCAGTAGATTTCATTTATGTATTAGATAACTGGGCTCTGAGAAAAGTTGTTTTTTCTCCACCCCAATTTCACTGGCACAAAGTTCCACAAAACAAGGTTGAGATTCATTAAGTGTTCCTCTCCCAGAAAGTTTCAATCCCATTTATACTTAATTTTTGACTTGTAGTAGAGTATGAAGACTTCCTGAAAGCACTGCTATAGAAGAAACTAGGCTTATCCATGGAAACCAAATGTTCGCCAGAAGAACTCCCTCTTTCCCCACTCCCTTTCAGCCATACAAGGACTAACTGTGGTGTCAGCTGCCGCGGGAATGTGAGGCATGTATCTGGTGTATCAAAAGAATAGCAACTGCTGTCTGCTGCATTCCTGTTCTCCAGCCGCAATTGATGGCACAGGGAGCAGTTTACACAATCTTCTAGAAGGGGAGGGGGGGACCTTTTTATATTTTTTAAGAAATATTTCTTTCAAATATATATATATGTATACACACATACACATACAGATACATATTCCTCTATATATTGCAAGTACACTTACTTTTGGGCAGAAATATAGTAGTAGTGTTTCCCACAGCTGGCTATGTTCTCTAAGCATCCTAGAAACCACAGACTTTTGGGGTTGCAACTGTACTATTCTCTTTTTACTAATGATAGCTAAAATTTTCTTCTGAGTAATGATGTGAAAGCTCTGGTCCACCAAATGGAAGATGACTGCTGTGTTTGGAGTAGGTGTATTTTCTCTGTTCCTTTGGGTGAAATGCTACTTTTTGAAGCTTAGTAAGCTGTGCATTAGTCCAGTATTTTATCTCAATTCTCATATCACAGCTTGCATTAAGTTGTGAGAGAGTTGCTTGTGTGGAGGGCAAATGAAATTGGGCCCTACAGCTTCAACCCAACTGCAAAGCAGGACAGTGCTATAAATTGACTTCTGGAGTTCAGGTGCTCTATTTAGAGCATCTAATAAATAGAAAAGTAAGTTTGCCATTGTGAAAAATAGAGCTTCTGTTATCTATGCCTCTGTTTCACACAAGGTATGCATGAATAGAAATGAAACAAAGCTAGCGACGACTGTCAGGCATGAAGAAATGAATCCCTGCTATTCTACATGGTTCATTTTGACATGCTGTGATTTAAAAATAAAATGAAAAATGTAGTTTTTCTTTTTCAGGATGCTCACAAAGCTGAATTTCAGTGCCTTGTGCAGATAGCTCAACATAAAAGATGTTCTTGCTACCTTTCCAGCAGGCCAAATCTGGTTCAAGAAGATGGGAGAAGCGACCAAAAAAATTAATTTTTATGAAGATGTGATATTCATTTTTATGAAGATTTTTTAAGCTGCCAAGTCTTATTCAACTGTACTGTACAAGCGGATGCTCTCAGAACTGTAGCTAAGACAACCGAGTGCAAATAGAAATCCTCGCAGTGTAGCTTGTAAGAACATACCTTTTTATTTTTCTTTCCCCTTAACTGACTTAAATGACTGAAGATATCTGTTCCTCGGGTAACTCAAGAGCCCTGGCAGTCCCTCAGACAACTGAATTACTAAGGGTTTGCAGTTAAGAAAGACTTTAATTTCATTTACATATATGCAGCAAATGATGGAGTTCATTCTGAGGAGATGGCTCTACGATAGAAAAGACTTCAGGAGTCCTGTCCCACCTCTGTGAGAGCTTGCTTTGTGGAAGAAACTGTCTCAATTTCCTTTGAGGGAGAAAAATATCTGTGTGATGATGGGGCAGTGAGTTTTGCACAGACGTATTTGGATACAACCGATATTTGTAAAACGCTATGGTCACGAACAGAAGTTTCTCTGCCAGTTTTACAATGGCAGCCCAGGAATTCAGCATCTCAAATTTCAAAAAGTGAACATTAAGCCACAGAAGAATAGAATTACTGCACAGCTAAACTGGCACATGGGTTTTTTTATCCAACAGCATTGTCACTAGTCATTCTAAGTTCATAGTGATATAAATCAGAACAGCGCTCTTTCTTTCTTAAGGCAGACCTGTTTTTTCACGAGTTATCTGAGCTGAAGATGCACACATAAGCACATACACACCCCCCACCATATGTCATATGAAGCCAAAGGTCTTCCATTAAAAAAACAACAAAACAGAACATAAACAAACAAAAAAACCCCCAACAAAACAAAGCATTCACCAAAATTGTAGAGCCCTGTTCCATTGAAAATAGTCTGCAAGACTGTTGGCTAGATGGCAGGTGCAGGGTGCATTCATAGCTGTCAGGAAACAAAGCAGATAAATAAATACAGTCTAGCTGTTAAGCTTTGCATAACTGTTGGCACCATGCTGGGGCTACTTAATGATATTTAAAGTAGTAACTGTTGATTTGTTTTATCACTTTAATGGGAAGAAGCATCAGGAATTGGAGAGTGTAGTAAAAGTCTTGAAAAGAAATAATTAAATATAGAAATAAAATTACACTTTAAGGGCTGCTACACTGTCTTGTATTTTATAGTTAGATATTTATGTTTGAATAATAGATATTATACATAATATATGTTTTATGTATATTATACAGATATATATGTATTAGAATAACATATATTATATTCCCTAACCATTATGATTTTTAGCACAGGTTTCCAATTTCTGAAGAGATACAATCTTTATAACTTACCCATAACCTCAAATGTTTAGAAAAGGTTACTGAGACTAGACAGCATGTTATTTCTTTGTAAATTATATTTTTTAAGGTTTGTGGTATGTATTATTTGATCCTGGCATACCTATAGAGAGATTTTCATTAGTCTCTAATTCAGACCGAGCTGCCTCAGGATGCAGCATGAGGGAAAACATTCTCAAGTCTTAATTTTTCCAGGTTTGTGTCAAAATACTGAAGTATAGTTTCAAAAATGGTCATGATACTTTTTAAGTTTATTGGGGTAGATAACAAAAGTGAAAATTAGAATCATAGAATCGTTAGGGTTGGAAAGGATCATCAAGTTTCAACCTCCATGTCACGAGCAGGGATACCTTGCACTAAACCATGTCACCCAAGGCTCTGTCCAACCTGGCCTTGAACACCACCAAGGATGGAGCATTCACAGCTTCCCTGGGCAACCCATTCCAGTGCCTCACCACTCTCAGAGTAAAAAACTTCCTCCTTATATCCAATCTAAACTTCCCCTGTTTAAGTTTGAACCCATCACCCCTTGTCCTATCACTACAGTCCCAAATGAAGAGTCCCTCCCCAGCATCCTTATAGCCCCCCTTCAGACACTGGAAGGCTGCAATGAGGTCTCCATGCAGCCTTCTCTTCTCCAGGCTGAACAGCCTCAATTTTCTCATCCTGTCTTCATACGGGAGGTGCTCCAGTCCCCTCATCATCCTCGTGGCCCTTCTCTGGACTTGTTCCAACAGCTCCTTGTCCTTTTTATGTTGAGGACACCAGAATTAAATGTGTAAATAGAAGTTAATTGTAAATTGGATTTCCTCACCCAAGGCACCAGTGAAAGAGTGTCTGAAATACTGTGTGCAGTTCTGGCCCAAGGAAGCTGAGCTCTAATTTTCTCAATTTC
>WYDI02030040.1:0-19077 GCA_009867235.2 Psittacus erithacus
AAAGTTAGAAACACAGCGCTGCACCAGCCACTAAGAAGGAGAAAAAATGACTGCTACTGCTGAACCCATGACAGCCTTATACACAGAAGATCAAGGGGAAGGAGAGGACATGTTCCATAAATCACAGAGCAGTGGTGTAAGATCCTGTACACCATGCACAAAAACAACAATTACAATAAAATTGAAGGATCAAATTCTCAGCACCTTCTCTACTTGTTTTGCCTTGTGGTGGCTAAAAGAAAATACTTTTGGTTATTTGTTTAAGTTTAGTTTTAATTTAATTTAATTGTTATTCTAGAGGCTTTTTCCTGAAAATAGGTTACTGTGGAAGAGCTGCTGTTTTTGTGATTGATCAGTTTAAAGGTATTCTGATACAGAAATTGGATATTCAATCACCTCAGCTTGTCTATGATGCTCTGGCACATTACAGGAAGATGTCAAAATTACATTCAACAGCATTTCTCTTGTTCCTACTAAAATTCTTTCCTCTGAAAAGCAATTTAGAAGGTAAAATTTCCTGATTAAAAAAAAAATCCCGTGATTCACAGAAAATGCCATGAGGTTTGCTTCAATTTCAGTGATCAAAGGAGGTCAAGAAGCTTCCTTTTAACTCTGCAAGAAGAGTCTTATTGACTACTGTGCTGCAGCATTAAGGGAATTCTGTTCTTGCTAAGGTTTTAATATCAGCTTTCATGCAAAATATTCTGATCTTCACCTACATGATCATTCAAATATAGGACTACACACTGTAATAATGGGGCACAACATAAAATGTAACATAGACTGTTCTGCAAGAATTTGTCACATTTCAGAGTAAGGCAAGAAAAAGTGATTACCTTAAAAAAATACAAAATCATTAATCAAACTTATTATAAAGGAAAGATGATACAAAAACATCACCTGAAAACAACAGTTTCCATTAGGTTTAGTTATAGAAGTCATTATGTACTTGAGAGAAAGTCCAGTCATCTTTCTCACTACTTTTCTGAAATAGTTTCTTATAGAGATGTTTAGATTATATTCTCTGAAATTCAAATATCTGCTAATATGAATGTACAAATGCCTTCTTACCGGTGTCCTGTTATCCACGGAAATTTAGGTGCATACTTATACAGGTCCCTTTAAATGAGAGAATATAAATGAGGCGGAATAAACTGATCTATAGCAGAACTATATGTTTTCTGAAGATTAATTTTCTGTATTTACTGATTTGGGAAAAAAAAAAAAAGCAAAGTGAATTTAAGCCAATTATTTCCACTAACAAGGAACTAGCATAAATCTTCAGCAAAGGCATCCAGGAGCAGGAAAATCAATTTATTCAAGTATGTGGGCAGATTTGTTTGACAAAAAGGATAAACCTAATACAAGAATTTCAACAGTAGATTTTTCCTGAGAACAATATGACGACTGCTCAGTCTCTCAACAAAAGTAGCTACCAGGTACTATGCTACATAATGTCAGATTGTTTTCCAGTGATTAAACCACAGTGTGATATAAGGAAGTGAAACTCCAAATCTTTCTTGGTTCCCAGTCAGGTCCATGGGACAAGAACCTTCTATCGCAGTGGAACTCTGTGCAGGCACAGCGCTATGCCCTCAGCAGTTACCCTGCAGGTGGGCTGGTGTCATTGTGGCATCTCGGACGTTCTTCCGGGTTGAAATGGAATTTCACATCAGGGACCTTCTATGGAAATGGATTTGACTAAGATAAGAAATACGCTTCTAGGGGATGATCCATGTATTTGCAGTGGCTTCAACATCCAACAGAGAAGGTAGCAGAGGGAATCACACCTAGGAAATTAGGGTCATAAGGTATGAGGGGGAAAATTCAGTCTTTTCTGCCCTCTGGTTAGTACTTCACACACAGCAAGTTCTCTCTTCTTTGTGCTGAAAATTTCAGCTTAGAAAAGATACAGTTTCACTGGCAGGCAACAGTCTTTGGGGTTTTATTTTGCTGTTCGTTTCTATTGCAACTATATACTAGATATGGCTTTCAGTGCACATATGTGTTATTATTACTTTTGTTTATCAGGAAAGTAAAATTTACAATATAAATTGGGTAGGAATAATAAAGGAAATCATAGCTTGACATTTTTTTCTCATTGGCTAAGCTTCACGAGCACTAACAGAGCTGTCTTCAGCTCAAAGTGCAGTACCCCCAAAAAAAAGCTGTGATTGAACATTCAGCACAGCATTTAGCCAAGGATGGACTGGCAGTGTCATTCATTGTGTAAAGGGTGATTTTCAATTTTCTGCTTGATTAAAAATCTTTTCTCTGGTTTTACTATCCTGCCACTATACGTTCATTACACTAATGTAGCTGCTGCAGATTCTGACTTGGTTTTGTTCTGCTGTACTTAACTAGATGTTTTTAGTGTTAGTGGTTTCACAGGAACCAGTTTAACATTTGATAGTGTAAATTAGTTCCAATTAAAATGTATTAATTAATATTGGCTTTGAGTGGATTATATGCTACTATCAGGGTAGAATCTGAAAATCTGTTAATGGTTATACAGCTATATTATGTTAATGAAAATAGTTATTTTTCTATTCATTTATCTTCACCTATTTTGTAAGTCTAATCTTTGTCTCAGAGCCTGCAATCTTATATGTAATAATATCCATTTTAACAATGATGTTTAGAGTCTATAAAAGCATACTCAGAAGACAGTTAAATGTGAATAATCTTTTTCAGAGTACTGACTGAAAAATATATCTGGCAGTATGATTTGAAGAAACAATTATGCAACAATTTTCCAGATAAGTCCCAGTCCTCACATCAGAGTAGACACAATAAAGACAGTCTTACTGTCTAACTCAGAGATTATTTTGCCACTCAGATTAATAAATTATCATAGACTTTGACATTATTAGAGATTGGTGTAGTATTTACTGCAATTGAACTTGACATGCCTGGAAAACAGTACAGTATTGAAGACTGTATGTCTTTAATTGGCCCTTCTGACAGTTCTGATTAAAACAAACAGGATAATCATAAATGAAAATGGCAACCTGATTTTCATCTGCATTTCCATGAATGTCCACTGTTGTTGCTTATCTCTTCCGAGGTACTGAAACTCCTTGTTTACAAATACATTAAGTGTTCTAGTTTCCTACTCTTGTTGAGTCTATCACTCACCTCAAGTCTCCTCTGGAGACACAACCACTGCACTTCCTGAAATTACTCTTATAAGACAGTTTTCTGCATTACAGATGTGATCTACAATTGTTTTTATAAGTAGCGTTCCTAATGTTTCTCTTTGTATAATGTCTTCAATTTGAAGATCCTATAATAATAATAATTCAGGCACTGCAATTCATTGTCGAAACTGTATTTTCCTCAGTTTACAGAAGAAGGCATTTTGCTCAGAAATCTTTACTTATTAATTTCCCTGGGTAAAATAATATAGTCATAAACATCATTCTTCCTCTATTCATTAGCATAGCTTAAAGATGTTAAAATTATTTTTTTCCTCCATTGAATCCACTGAGCTTTGTGTCTGGAATAGTCTTTTTATACAGGCAGGCACACTCAGCTTTATCCTCAGACTGAAAATAGTAAGAGAAACTTAGCGCCTAGTACAAAAGCTTTTAAAAGCCATGAACAATTCTACAGTTCTTCATTTAGTCAGTTGAATTTGACCTCAACACATCAGTGAAGGTAACAACAGGTGGCAATTACTGAATACATACTGTCCAATGACTTCAGCAAGGTATCATTCTTCATTTCGCCCGTGAGCTTCCCTTTAATAGGCAGAAAAGATTTATGATTGACAGACAATACATCCAAGTTATGAAATATTATTCGGTCATTGCAATCCACAATGGCTATACTGAGAAACAAAGAAATTAACAAAGCAACAACAAAAATGCACAATCTAGCCAAGTCAGTACCACTTCATTATAAATCACTAATAGTAATATATCTTTCTTTTCTTTTTTTTTTTTCTATAAACAGCTAGGTTTCATTAGCAATATCAAATAATCATTTATTCTCTCATTTGCATATGGATGTCATTAGTGTTCATGGTACTTAATAAGACAGGGAAGACTACACCCCATTTTCACAGTGGAGAGCTGCACAAATTGTTCTATGGCAAAACTTGCCTGGGCAGATTACCAGGAAGGAAGGCAGGAAATTAGGGGGTGTTTTGCACCTAATCACTTGACTATTCATTGGTAGAAACAGAATCAATTTATAAAGAAACTAAAATAATACTCTAGCATATGATGCCAATATTATTCTTGGTGATATTAATTTCTGGGCTTTGGAGATAAAGTCCTTAATTAATTCATTTAAAAGATATCTTGCAAAAGAATCTTAATTAGATTAAATCATTATTTCAGGAAGCAATTTGCCATATTACACAAAGCTAACTAGGACTGTCAGGAAACAAACCTATTCACCAGTTTAAAACCAACGTGGGTAGTCTGTCACCTGTAACTGTCTCTTTGCCAGCAGGAACAGCATTTTATTTGAATTTGTTAAAGGCTTTGCAAAAGGCAAGTGAAAAGAGTCTCCCCAGTGTAATGAGAATTGTTTAATTTATTTATAATAATGAATCATTCAAAAATACCTGCTAAAAATATGATCGAGTGACATTGCAGAAAAAATGTGGTTTGAAACATCATTTTGCCCTTTCATTCCAATGAAAAGTCTAAACAGACTTTATTTGTCCTACTAAATGTGATTTTAACACTAATAGTAGCCATTAACTTGTAAGACAGGATAGAAAGCTTCCAAATTCATATTTGTTTGCACACATTTTAACTACTTGAAATAATTTTATGAATTTTAACTTTGCAGTAAGCTAGAGCTGTTCTATTATTACAGCGTGAGTAGTGCATTATTAAACATTAATTAATAGTGTCTCAACAGAAACAGTATGCTGTTCAATGAAATTTAATAATTTCCTTTTATATCATTTATAAAAGACCAAAGCAAAATAAATTTATCACCAGATATTAAAAATTAGATGATTAACTGTTAAGAAAAGACATGGTAGTATCTTACCCACAACTATTTGATGATATTCTCATAACAAAAAAAAAACCACAAATCATCTAGTTGAGAATTTAAAAAAATAAAATTTTTCTTAGTTAGTAATGAGGGAAAAAAAAATCCCCTCAAACAAAACAAAAAACTACAAAAAATCCCACCCCACAAACAGCCTACAACCAAAACTTAATGCTGAAAAGGAGTCATATATGGAGCACATTTGTTACGGGTTAACCCTGGCAGACAGCATGATGGCTGCTCGTCCACCCCCCCCAGCTGGGATGGGGAGGAGAATCAGAATAGTAAGTGTGACAACTGATTGGTTGAGATAAAAGCAGTTTAATAGATAAAGCAAGAACTGTATGCTCAAGCAAACCAAAATTAGGAATTCATTCACTACTTTGTATCATCAGACTGACATTTAACCATCTCCAAGAAAACAGGGTTTCATCACTTACTTGGGAAGATAAACACCATAACTCCAAACATTGCCCCATCCTCCTTCTTGCCCAGCTTTTATTGTGAAGCACGGTGTCATACATTCGGTTGGGGTCAGCTGTGTCAGCTGTGTCCCCTCAAACCTCTTGCCCACCCCCAGACTACTCTCCAGCTGGGGCAGTGCAAAAAGGAGAAAAGATTTTGACTCTGTAAGCACTGCTCAGCAATAACTAAAACATCTCTGTGTTATCAGCATGGTTTCAGTCACAAGCTACAATGAATAAAATTAACTATACCATGAAATTTATTATCCCAGCCAAAACTAATACAATACTGT
Organism: Psittacus erithacus; assembly: GCA_009867235.2. Taxonomy (NCBI): domain Eukaryota; kingdom Metazoa; phylum Chordata; class Aves; order Psittaciformes; family Psittacidae; genus Psittacus; species Psittacus erithacus. The sequence continues at coordinate 5,774 of WYDI02030040.1, forward strand.
ATATTTCACACTGATCCATATGAATAATAGGATTTTTGTGAAGTGATTATAATAGGAAGAGAAAAAGGGGCAGAAGGTGGGGAAACAAAAAATAACAAAAAGTTGTTTCATCCACTTTACACTCACACTTTATCTTAGAGGAGGATTTACCACACTTTTTGCTTTTTAAATCTCAAATTATATCCTCTGGTGACCCAAGCTTGTTTTGCAATTAAAAGGCTATTAAAATGTCATTGCTGGGCAATAGCCCTTCTCACCTTTCCTCTCGTAATAGCATAGCAGACTGCAGGATGTTTTCACAGTTCTGCAAGGTGGATCCTTCACACTTAATGCATACCCTACTAATAATACTGAAACACAAAATTCCTCCATATTCACAAAAATATAGGCAAAAGACACAAAAACTTCTAAATAATCACTATCAGGAATGCTGTAGTCTTAGCTGGACTACATATTCTACACTTGATCTTGAGAAGAACAAATGTATTCCTAGTGAAATGATACAGAACATTTTCTTCTACAAAATAGTAAAAATAATGGTTTCAGATATGACTGTAGAGAACATATTTTCATATTATTAACAGTTCTGCTAGTACTTATTTCCATTAAATGTTACAACAACTTGATGTATTTGAATGGTTTAGCATGAGGTGTCCCTGACCATGGCAGGGGGCTTGGAACTTGATGATCTTAAGGTCTGTTTCAACCCTAACTATTCTATGATTCTATGATTCTATGATTTAGTGAAGTAACAATATTTCACTTGCTCATACAAGCTACCTCAAATATTCAGAACTTTCTGGTTCCATAATATTATAGTCCATATTGCCTTAATGTTAGTACTAAACCAGAAAAATCATTAGGGAAAAAAGCTATTATTGTGCATTTTTTAGGACCCAGAAAAGTTAAAAAATAAATAAATTTCAATGTTACTGCAATGTTTGTAACACTTCTAAAAAGACCAAAAACCCCACTGTTTTAAGTAAACAATGTAGGTGCTCAGTACTGAAAACAGAAAATATAAAAAGTATGTTTTGTAGAATATGAAACTGCAAAATCAGTTACGGCTAACAAATCATAATGTACAAGCCTACTCATATGAGTTATAAAAGATATAGCTTCCACAAAGCAAGTATGGATCATGTAGTGGACTTTCTGCTGAGAATAAAAACCTTGCATGATTTCCCAGTAAGTGTACATTGTGTCTGCTACCATGCTGCAGTTAATAATATATCTAGATCACCGTGTATCACCTAAATGGTGACAATCTGGAATGAGCTTGAAACCAAAGTCTTTTCCTAATTAAGGATGACAAATTCTGTATTTCATCTCTCTCATGTTTATATCTGATTCAAAAAAAAACCCAAACCACACACACAAAACAAACAAACAAACAAAACAAACAAAAAAACCCAGAAAAACAAAAACAAAAAACAAAAACTACTTCTGCCATGGTGAAATCTCCTGGGATTTTTTTGCTTTACTTGAAAGTATTATGAGTCTGGGTAGCTCACTCAATGATTTTGGCTCTCCAGTTACATATCACAGCAGTGGTTTCTTTACTTACTTAAAATGGTGTGACCTGTCCAACAAAGGGAGCTGATTAGTACATAGCCCCATTTTTCTTTGGGCACTTTTCAATGTGTAGCAAATTATTGCAGTGTCATTACTCAAAGTAAAGTTCAGTTACTGGCAGTAAATGTCAGCTGTCTTTTCTAAACATTGCAATTTCATTTTATATCAGCATCCTTAGCAGCAAAGTCATTAATGGTGTTCAAAGTCAGAGTCTGGTGGTGAGTAAAACTTAACTATGAGCATCATGAACATTGGCAAGTAAATTCCACTCACGGACTCAATGCAAAGCATGCAAAGCAACCCCTGATTTTCAAAGGCTAGAAAGAAGTCTTCTGAGCTGAAGAAACTTCTCTCATCAAGTGCTGATTTTCATGAATTGTCCGATTTCCAGGAAAGGTTTAATATGGACAATCCAACATTTTCCAAATGGGTATTTTCGTACCAGATATCCTATTTTTCATCCTGGGGCAAAGGAACTCTGAACTATCAACTCAAGTCCATACATCTAAGTTAGTGCAGTAAGAACTGTCTTGTTATTTATCTGTTCTTCAACCCATTCTAGTTGCACTAGGTCATGCATTAGAGGCACACAATGGAGCACGCTGTAAAACTACATTGTGACAATGCAGTTTAATCTATTTTTCCTCATTATTATTCTGCTCTTAATTTTATTCTCTCCCATTTCTATTCTCCCACCTACTTGTCTCAAGTAAATTGCTTCTCTGTGTATTCATTCAATGGGTTATGTTGAATAAGAACTTTTTGAAGACAGCTTTATCGAGGAAGAGCTGATCATTAATTGTGTTAATTATAGGGCACTCAGCACTTTCAGGATGCTCAGGCTTCTGGAGACATCTAGTGAATATTTAGATACAGAGTATGCTCACTATCGGCATTGACATTAACACTTCTACAACAGCTTTTCTGCACCTGCCTGGTGTAGTCAGACTTCATGCTTACCCTTTTAGAATCACAATTTGAGGGTAAGTATGGGTATGGCTCAGCCTACTTGATCTATTCTTGACAATCAGTCACACGTCAGAAGTATCAGCAAATTCTTGTACTGTGCAATGGGACACCCATGATTTAGTTCACTGAACATTAACTAGAAAATCAAAGAACCCATGTTTCTCACTTCTGTTATGCATTTAACACATTTGACCTTGAAACATTCACCCTTATTTTTTATTTTACTCTGAGATCAGCAGAGAAATAGCACCATCAAAACGCTGTTATTAATCAAAAAGGCAAAGGTTATTCAACGTTTTGTTTAAGCTCTTTAGTGGTGAAATACACACCTTACTAATTTTTTCATGTGCAGTACTGGTTTTGTACTCCCACCAGTTCCTTTGTTACAGTGCATTATGACATTAAATGTAATTTCAGAGAATTACAGTTATCCTATGTGTAATTGACTCCAGGACACAAAATTAATCATTTCACAGGCCATGTTCACTTTATTTCTCTCTCTCTCTCTAGAGTATAATTATGTCTTTATACTGGATAGACACATGATTTATTAAAATTAAGATACTAATTACTTTATCTGATTTCTTTAAGATCAGATATGGCACTTACCATAGGACAGGCTAATAATATCAAGGCAGATAATTATGAATCTTTAAACTGTACTGTTTGCTGGTTTCACTTTCAGATTATCAATAGACAAGACTATTGTGTCTTCATTTTTAGAGCATGCTTCATGAATTATGAAAAAATTCAGAGTTCTGCTTTAGGCAGTAAAAATTCTCAATGTCATCCCAATCTTGTACTCCTGAATGTACAATGCACTTGGTTTCAGCCAATGGATAGGTAAGAGATGATGGCATGGCACATTCTCATGAAGCACTCAGATCTCTGACTATGTGCATAAGACTGAGTAATAAGCTAGGTATTAATAAATATTTTATTATTGTTTGCCATTGCTAAATGATATTATGTCAATAAAATTTTAACCTAATTATAGCATTGATGCAATTATTTTTAACATTAAACATATTCTTAAAGAAGCTTCTTTACATAAGAAACTATTTGGGATGATAAACTTACATACTGTATCTGTCATTAATTCAATCCAGAAATCTTTATTTAAATTAAACATGCACTTTTTTTTTTTTTCCATCAAGAAGCGTGCATAAATCTTTGTAATGCTAATCCAAATAGGCCAGAAAACCCTTAGTTCTCTTTGTATGGAATATTGCCACTGCATTTGGAAAAAAAAAAAAGTGACACACCTCATTCCTAGTAAAAAAGATAATTCAAGAAAGAGAAGTTTGGACAATTAATTCTACTCGACCTGCCTTACTTCTCAATCCCGCACCATTTAGGCTGCTATGTACAGGGAAAATGTCTTCTTGGTGCTCAGTTTCTCCAGAACTTTCTTCTACAATAAAGCAGAAATAAGCTCTGTTACAAGATGTCAGAATACACAGCATATGGATAAAAATGAAATAAGAAGAGTCAACTAACATAATTTACTTTGCTCAGGAAGTGACAGACTGATGCTCATTTGGGATGAAAATCATCTTACTCAGAATCTGCAGGTCAATGAAAATCCATTTCTGAACCTGTAAGCCCTCTTCCATGAATTCAAAATAATTCAGAAACTGTTCTTCCAGATGAATTTCATAAATATGAAAAGAGCTTCACCAATCTTCGGAATGCTACTGGATCATTACTGGACAGCTATTAAATAATACATTATACAGTAATAATACTCATTTTCCCATAGATTTGAAATAGATCTGCTGCAGCTTGCTTATGTCTTCAAATGTAAGATTGAGCCTGAAGGTGGGCTGTCTATATCATTTTCAAATGATGGGATAATTTAAGCTACAGTGCTGCTATATTTAAAATGACATATTCACTCTATATGACACATTGGTCTTCATTCACCACCCAGCCTGACTGAATGGTCAGTTCTGGTTTGTGTTTTCAGGAGACTTTTGCACAGTAACACCTATACAAAGATCTGCATGCAGAGAATTGCTGACATAAGACTAGAGAAACTTGCATATGAAAATAGATAAACATATTATACCTGTGTATTTATCACATAATTTACATATATAGGTGTGGTCCTTTTCCTGTCAATATATGCATGTCTGTTGAAAAACTTTTGCATGCTGCTCTGAGATTCACATTCTTAAAATACCTATGCTACCTATGCTTATGATTTAGATTTATTCTCTCCTAGCAATAGAAGCTTTTTAGAATCCTCTCTATCTTACTCAAGTTTTAACACCATGTTCTGTTATGTTATACAGTTTTCTAAACTGTGATCTAATGAGATCTTTTTCTTAATGCAATGAAAGCACAGCGGGCTCCAAATATCAGCTTCAGTTATGTACTTTCTCTACCACCCTCCAGTCATACATTTTGCCCCATTTGAAAGCTCTGTGGTTCAGCCAGAAACCCCTCCATTTTCTGCTCTGTCTCTCTGCTCTGGTGCACCTTGCCTTCAACCACTCAACTTTCCTGAATAGGCCTTTTAACAAGCTTTGCTCATGGTTTCTCTCGTTCATGTTCACTTTCTGTTTATGCTTTTTCTTTAGATTTTGGGCAACTAGAGAGCCCAGAAATACAAGTCCTGCAGCCTGAAGCTCCAGGAGATAACAACTGCTTCCTGTGCATAAGTATACAGTGAGGGAAATGGCCACAGCTTTGCTTCACAAACAGGGACTGTATATGTAATTATTTACTGGAGTTCTAATGAGAAAGGTGTGAGTTCTTTGGCCAGATAGTAAACAGTAGGAGAGAAAGACGTTTCTCATGACTCTGCAAACTGGACCTGCTCAATTTGGCCACTCATTTTGAAATATTTAGTTTTGGGAGACATGATTTGCTGTTTCTGATGCCTTCAGAAAGGCTATACTAAGATACTAGGAAGTAGTAAGTGTCATGGTTAACTTCATATATCTTATGGGTGAGGAAAATGCTGAGGTACTTAATACTGCCTTTGCCTTAGTTTTCAATAGTCATACCAGCCATCCTCAGGGTACTCAGTTCCCTGAGCTGGATGGTAGGGATGGGCAGCTGATTGAAGTCCCCATAATTCAGGAAGAAATGGTTAGTGAGATCCTGCTCCACTTAGACGTATGCAAGTCTGTGAGGCTGGGTGGGTTACACCCAAGAGTGCTGAAGTTGCTGGCAGAGCAGCTTGCTAAGCCACTCTCCATCATCTGTCAGCAGTCCCTGTCTAGTGGGCAGGTCCCAGAGGTCTGGAGGTTGGCCAGTTTTATGACTCTCTAAAAAAAAGGCAGGAAGGCAAACCCCAGACACTACAGCCCTGTCAGCCTGACCGCAGTGCCAGGGAAGGTCATGGAGCAGATGATCCTAAATGAGATCATGAAGCACTTGCGGGAACATGGAGGGATGGGGCCCAGTTAGCATGGGTTCATGAAGGGCAGGTCCTGCTTGATCCACCGGATCTCCTTTTATGATCAGGTGACCCACCTGATTGATGAGGGAAAGGCTGTGGACATTGTTTATTTGGACTTAAGTAAAGCATCTCACACTGACTCCCACAGCATTCTCCTGGAGAAATTGTCTGCTCATGGCTTGGATAGGTGGATTCTTATCTGGGTTGGATGAGTGGTAAATGGTATCACATCTAATTGGCAACCGGTCATTAGTGGTGTCCCTCAGTACTCAGTGTTAGGGCCAGTATTGTTTAATATCTTCCTTGATGAAGGGATTGAGTGCACCGTCAGAAAATTTGTGGACAACACTAAGCTGGCTGGGAGAGTTGATCTGCTGAAGGACAGGAAGGCTCTGCAGAGGGATCTGGACATGCTGGACCAATGGGCTGTGGCCAGTGGTAAGAAGTTCAACAAGGCAAAGTGCCAGGTCCTGCATCAGGACCACCAGAACCCCACGCAATGCTACAGACTTGGGGAAGAGTGGCTGGAAAGCTGCTTGTCAGAAAAGGACATCTGGGCACTGATTGATGGCTGCTGAGCATGAGCCAGCTTGTGTCCAGGCAGCAAAGAAGGCCAATGGCATCCTGGCCTGTGTCAGAAATAGTGTAGCAAATAGGGCCAGCACAGTGATGCTCCTGTACTGGGCACTGATGAGGCTGCGTCTCAAATCCTGTGTTCAGTTCTGGACCCCTCACTACAAGAAAGACATTGAGGTGCTGCAGCTGGTTGAGAGAAAGGCAATGAAGCTGGTGAAGCGTCTAGAGAATAAGTCTTGTGAGGAACGGCTGAGGGAACTGGAAGGGATTTAATCTGGAGAAGAGGAGGCTCAGGGGCAACCTTATTGATCTCTACAACCGCCTGAAGGGAGGATGGAGCAAAGAGGTGGCTGGTGTCTTCTCCCAGCTAACAAGTTATAGGACAAGAGAAAATGGCCTCAGGTTGCACTGGAGGAGGTTTAGGCTGGATATTATGAAAAATTTCTTCACAGAGAGGGTGATCAGGCATGGAAGAGGGTTCATGGGAAAGTGGTGGAATCACCGTCCCTGTAAGCGTTCAAAAACCGTGTAGATGAGATCCTCAGTAATATGCTTTAGTGGTGGTCTTGGTAGTGCTAGGGTAATAGTTGGGTTTGATGATCTTAAAAGTCTTTTCCAATCTAGCTGATTTGATGATTCTGTGATACTTGAAAAAAATATCTTAAACTTGGAAACCCAATTTACCTGGCTTACTGCAGGGATGTTGGTCTAGATAACCTTTAAAAAGTCCTTTCCAACCCAATCTATTCTATAATTCTATGTTTCTATGATTTTTTTTGCATTTCACCTGGGCTAGTCAGTTGAAGCATGAACTCTGGGCTGCACATGGGGCAGGCAGGGCAGAATCTTACTGGCCAGGTCCTGTCCTACAGCCAGAGGCTCTGCCTTGCCTGCCCCTGGCAAGGAATTGATGGCCCCTGGCTGGGCAGAAACAGGATCCTGGGCCATGGGCAGGTGAGGCGGGAGGCCCTGGAAAAGATTGAGCACAACCAGGAAAATCTCTAAATAATCTCAGGACCCTGACATTTTAGAGCAAATTCAGTTTGTTTTCTTTATTTTGCCTGCAATCATGACCCATAGTGGTCTGAGTACAGATGGTCTATGATGGGAGTAAGAATTTCTGATCTCGATTCATTGATAAAAATAGAAGTATCTGCGTGAACGGCTCCAACAGATTTCAGGGGGAATGTTAGAAGTTGAGAACTGATTCTTGAGTAATGGATAGAAGCTGATATTTTCATGCCAAATTTCTTGTAGCTTCTCTTTCAGCTAAATTACTATGTAAGTTCCTTCATTAAGTTATGTTAGAAGATTATTTTCTCATTATTTTCCTGCTTTTTTTCCCCTGCTGAAGGTGTTCTCTCTCTTTTTTTAAAGCCTATTACTAATACACTCTAAAGGAATATGCTTTATCTGTTCACATTCAGGTCATAATTTTTTCATTTACAATGGTAAATAAAAATTAGTTAACATGTGCCGTTTAGTTACTTCTCAGAAATTGTGTGTTTAGGTCAGCAGTGTGCAAGTCAGTGACGCTGTAAGGATGGCACAATGATGAAAAGCTCATATTTTCCTATTCCACAATCAAACATGCTTCAAAGTGTCTTTTCAAGTTTGTTCACTCCTCTTTGCATTCACTTAATTTTTGCATAGATAAAAGCCTCAGCAGAACAAATAAATATATCATTTGACATCAACATCGTGTAGAAGCATATTAAGGCAACATGAAAAATGAGTCATGAATTAATTAATTGTGAAAAAGTGGCTTTTTGAGTTTCTTACACTACAAGAATTGTAGTGATGTGATCATTCCTAAGACAACAAAACACAATTCCCTTCTTTCCAAGCGTTAGCTGCCAGATCATTTCTAAAATCCCATTTGGAGTCAGACGGTTTCTTTCCTGAATCTAGCAGAATTTGCTCTTCTCTCTACAAAAGATGTAGAGCAGCCTTCAGCAGTGATAGATGACAAAAAGGGTTAGATCATGACTGTGCCCTCACGTTGCTGAAGACTTGCCAACCACTCTCTCATTTTGGAGATTGGAATCTCCCGCTCAAAGATCAGTGTCATGCCTTGTGATAGGCAAAAAATGGCTTTATGAAACATGTAAGGATACATACTTAAATTAATAATTTTATAGCAGGTAAATGGAGAAGTTAAAATTTGCAATATTTTATTTGTTCAATAGCAAACTTGCTGAGCACAGAAACACTTAACTTTGAAAATCAGCTGATGGAACACGATCTGCAATACACGAGAGACCAATCTGGCCTTTAAAGGAATGATTTAAACCAACTGCGTTTAGTTTAGCAGACCACAGAGGAATTGGTATACACTATTCCTGAGAGGATGTACTAACAGAAGAAGAGGGTGTAGGAAATGAGAGAGAATTACTAAGAGAACTGCTTCAGGTACTGGATAATTTCTCATGCTGAAGATGAACAGCAGTCAGGTAAACTCCAAGGTGCAAATTTGCCAGGCAGGTTCCTTTTCAGAAAACACCTACCTTGAGTGCTTAATGGCTTTATAGATTGTGATGTTTCTAGGCTCAGTGTCAATACTTACAGGCTTTAGGATAATAACAGTTATCACAGTAAATATAACCAGTTATGGTGAGATCCCATTTTCCATCTTGCCTTCAAAATAGTGAAAGTTGGAATCATATAAACATGTAGGTTTGAGCTTATATCTGCTTGTGACCCTGAAAGCTGGACCTGGTTGCAGCCTGTCTGTATGTAGCACAATGTCTCTGCATGTGCATATTCAAAGGATAAGACTCTTCTCTTCATGGTGACACCCAGAGCTTTTCTTTCCCTCAAACTCAGACACAGACATTTCATTGCTTTACAAATGTCTGGGAATGGTATTAGCTTCAGAGTCAACATGACAAGACTGAACAGATACATGGGGAAGACAGCCTGAGGCAGAGACAGGTGCAGCAATTCTCCTAATTATGGTTTCTATTCATAGTCTGTAGTTATCACCAAGACAGCCAATGCCTTTTTTATCTCAGGTGACAGATGAATATATAATCATCATTTGTATCCAATGGACCTCAGCAAAGCAATACATGACTGTTTTTCCACTGATTCAGATAAGTGGCTAGTATTCTCCCAAGTCAGTTCAGAAAATTTCGGCTCAGGAAATGAGCTACCCACTAATTTGTAGGGTATTTCAGTGGTATTTCAAAGTTTCCACCGCCCCTACAATTATTAAAAACCTCCAAAGTACATTAAAATTAGGATGGGGACCAAGAATACAGTGACTTTGTCTTAGGCAGTCAGTTACAATTCTGCTGTGCAAAATTATCCATAACCAAGCATGTTATTTGGGATTTATTTATATTTTAAATATAAAATAATTACAATTTGAAGTGCCCCATTAAAAGCCGAAGTGATTTCTGGTGTAGCAGACATTGTCTTCCACCAGTGGACTACTTTCTGAGCTGGAGTTCTAGCTAATGAATGAAAAGGTATTCCTAGCTATAAGACCCTATTATAGAAATGTTTCCTCTAGAAAAGCTTTGGTATCATCTGAAAGGTGAACACATTCATTTGAAGAATGTATTCAGTCTGAGGGTATCTGAATATAGTTAGTCAAGATGTCTATCAATGTACCCTTTGCTTATCAATTCAGTCCACCAGTTCTTCACTTTTTGTTGTTCCTTATTGTTTCTAGCTTAAAGCTTTCTTCACCAGGCTAGCCAGCCTGCTGCAAAGAGGGGTTTGCCTCACGTGGTCAGATGGATTCCATATCTTCCCAGCAGTCTTTGATCCTTGGGAGAGCAGATTAGAGTCTACATTCCCCTCCCTGCAGGGAATATCACACTGCTATTGTTAACCACTTCACCTTGTTGCTGACGCACAGTTCAGTTTCAGCGAGCTCTGATTCTTCATTGGATATATTTCCCAGTCCCTCATTTGCCACTGGGGCACTGAATTTATTCCTTAGTTCCAAATCTGCAGGTGAAGGAGAAGAAGTTTCCTGCTGCTGCCAAGACTCACAAGCTTCCAGTCTGACATCCAAATGGAGTCTCCATTTTGTACCCTAATAAGCACAGACTCTGCCTGCATCTCCTTCAGAACACAAAACCTGTCTGAAAGCTTCTTAGCTTTCAGACACATTTCCTTAACTCCCTGTAGAAATGTTAAAGCATGTGGCTGTCTCAGAGGAGAGATGAACCCAAAACATCCCAACTATCCAGATGCTCATTATGCAAACATTATGTTCATATTTACTTTTTCTTCTTACCCAAGTTACTAATGAATTTTCAGATACAGTGAAATAGCTTCAGAAGAGGGATTGGAGAATGGGTTACAGATAAGGCTGTGCCTGGTGGTGCCTGTCAACTAATTCTCTAAGTCAACTCATGGTTATTTGGAAGCCCACTCCAGCATGCTTCTCTATGCTCTGGTGAGGATCCTAGACACATAACACTGCATTTCAGATTCCACACATAATCATGTACTTGATACTGAGCTGTGGAAATGCTCTGCTTCGCAACAGTCAAGTACCTGTCTAGATATACTACTTCGGCCTTATCATCAGTGCAGGGAGTAAAGCTCATGTTGCTATCAGATAGTCTGACAAGTTTAAATAATGTTTATCGGTTTCTGTTTGACTCTTCTTTGCTACCTTCGGAACTGAAATGCCAGGTGGTAGTCAAGGAGAAAGAGCTTATTCACAGAGCACAATCATATCACAGTAAACACTACCGGTAACTGCACGACGTAGTAAAATTTGTGCTGGCTATCTGATAGCCTGATTATCTCAGCACAGCACTGGGGTTGTGCTTGTTGCTTAAATAACCTGAAAAGTAACCTACAAGTAATGTTTATTAGTACCAAAATCATAGAAGCGTGAAGGAAACAAATACATTACATTGCTACACAAGAGAAAACAGATTAAAAAAAATTAGGAGAACTGTACAATTTACCTGGAAACCTGTCTTACTAATACAACTAATTACAGTTTGCAGAGTAACAAGAACAGTCTTCCTATTCTTCCTCCAGTTAAAGCTACTTTATGTCAAAACTTTTAACTTGTGGCTAGTCATTTTCTTGAATAAATTAAACTCAGGCTCTCATTTTCTGAGCTCTCTTTGCTTCTCAAAAGAATCAGGTTTTTAACTGCTTAGTGATGCGTATTATCACTTTAGAATGTTTTGAACTTTCCCTTTTACACTGAATGCTCCGCCAAAGCTGGGCATACCAACTGTTTTCACCCTGCAGAAGTGTCATTGTTCTGCTTTTGGGAAGAAATAATCAAAACCATGGGAATCATTCCCCAAAATACAAACAACATTCAGTCAGCTGCCCTGGGAAGGTAAAAAAGTTTTAACTAACACTCTTTTGATGAGGCTATGAGTGTTTGAGGAGATGTTTAAAGACATTATGGAGGAACCTTCTTGGCTGAGTGCTGACAGTTAAAATAGGAGGTCCATGATATCAAGCAAATTGAACTTTGATATTGATAAATAAAGGGGCTGCATAGTTTTGAATGTAAGTGGGATTGTATAAAGCTATACCCAAATTAAACTTCTATTTCTCCCAAAGAGTCTCAAGTAAAAAAAAAAAAAAAAAAAGCAGGGCAAAAAGGCACAGCTTTTTTTTATTAGTCCAGTTTGCCTCTCCTAAAAATTGGTACAAAAGTCAGGATCTTTTTAACATCTTATCTTTATTAATTCATGTCTACCTAATTATCCTGAGGATTGATGATGAAAATGTTCTACTAAAAGAAATCTTAATATTTTCTACCAACGGTGGTTCTGGATTCTACCAGCTTTTAGGATGAACTCTACCCTAATCTGATTGCCCAGAATTTGATGGGCCTAGTGACAAGTGCAATGTATATAATTGTTCACAACTGTATAACATCCTTCAGTGAATTATTTCTTTCCAAAAGGCCAAAGTGTGCTTTCTTATATTTTATGAGGAAATATAAAGTTCCTGTTCTGCAAAGCATTATTTATACTGTGCTGAAACAATCTTATTTAGTCTTTCCTATTTGAAAATCGATGGTACCCACTAAAACCAAGTCATTACAACATGCAGGATAATAAAGTACCCAAAGGATAATGGCAAATTGTGGATTGCTTTCACTTGATTTTTTTGCAGTGGTGATGCCTCTAACACAATGAAAATAATAACTCTCACACAAGGAAGTGAAGTGTATCTTTAAAAATATTTTAAAAAAAAGAAACAAAAATTACTTACTTTTTACTATAAATAAAGCCTACATTCATGAATGTTCATTCCTTACCAATATTCTGCAAAATAAACATTACATTATACTTAGATTTTCAGCTTCCTAAAGAGAAGGAAAACTTATTTCCATAAAAATGTAAACAAAACTTTTCAAAAAGCAAGTGTTTTTTGTAATAAAGAAATGTCTTTCCCAGGCAAGTTTTCTAACTACCAGTGCCTTCTACCAACTGTTGAACTTCAAAGTGCAAATGGAATTTGGTTTTGGTTTCAGTTTTAATTTTTTTCTAGGTGTGAAATGTTTATAAATTCACACAGCTGCTGTGTAAATCAAGGACTATAATCTAGAGATTAGCTTTATATGGGAGCATAGCACTGATGAATAAGAGATTTGTGAACAAACTGTGGTGAGTTTTACTCTGTCGTAGTTTAAGCCCAGCCATAATTCAGAAAACCACACAGTCTCTCTCTCACTCCCCCCACTTCCTTCTCCCCTGCTCCCGGAGGGATGGGGAGGAGAATCGAAAGAATGTAACTCCCACGGGTTGAGATAAGAACAGTCCAGTAA
>WYDI02030043.1:0-23816 GCA_009867235.2 Psittacus erithacus
GTTAATAGACTGTTCTTATCTCAACCTGTGGGAGTTGTATTCTTTCGATTCTCTTCCCCATCCCTCCGGGAGCCGAGAGAGGAGGTGGGGGGGGCAGTGAGTGGGCTGTGTGGCAGGCCTTAAACCACGACAATATGTCACTGCCTCTCCAGACCTGTCCCAGGGCTGCACCACCCTCCCATGGAAGGAGTTTTCTTTGCATCCAATCACATCACTACCCATGGCCTCCTGCCCTTCTCTGTGTCCCTCGGAGATGAGCCCAGCTCCATCTTGGTCCCCCAAATCCAGAATGGCTTTGTCCACAAAACCTGGGAAACTGCCATGGCTGGAGATCCCCCTCCCACTGACTGGTCCTGGGCTGCAGCACTCTCATGGCCAATGTGAACCTGCAGTTTGTGGCCATGCGCATTCCTTGGTTCGTCTGCCACAGCCACCCCTACTCCTCTGTTTAAACCACCAACCAACCCTCCTGGGCACGGGATCACCCCTTGCAAAGCCGCACTGCTGCAGGTGGGTGACACAGTGCTCCATGGCACGCTCCAGCCCTTGTCTGTGCTTACGGATGTGCTGCTGAGAAGCGCTTGCCTGCAAGAGCCAAGGGAAGTCTTGGGTGAAAGCCTCAGGCGGTGCTTGGTTGGGTTTGGGTGACTTGGCCCCATTCTCCTGCCCCATCAGAAGTCCTCTCAGCACTGGCTGCAGTCTTGCACAGGCAAATAAAGCCACCGAGTGATTCCCTACCCAGGGCAGGGGGTTGGAACTGGATGACCTTAAGGTCCTTTCCAACCCAAACCATTCTGTGATTCTGCAATCCAGGTGCCAGACAGCAGCCACCTTGCCCAGGAAGTACACCAACAGATCCGCACAAACCCTGCCCTGCCCCTTTGCTTTTTCCTTTGGATTTGTCCTTTCATTGCACTCTTGACAAGACTTTTCCCTGTTCCCCCTTCTGAGCAGTCTCCGCTGCTACCCCAGCCTTACATTCGGCTGCCAAACCCAAGGTGTCCTTGCATAGGGCTCTGGCAGCTTGCCAGTGGCTGTCACATCCTTGCTCCCAGCCTGCTGTTGGTATTTGCACACTGTGGCGGTGCTCAGCACCCTCAGGCCAGAAGGAGGAGCCTGGTGACCTTTGCTGGAGACTGAGGCAGTGCTTGGGTCTGAGCTGTGCTGGATGGCCAAGCCCTTCCCATGTCCACCAGTGGGTTTGCAGCCTCAGGCTGATGTCCCCAGTTTGTACCTGCAGGTCTTGGCTTCCCAGGCAAGCTACGAGCTCCTTCAATTGCCTTTGCTGGGGCAGTGAAAGAACGTGATACCTGCCAGACGGAACTGACCTGGACAGGTAAACACCATCACCACACAAGCAGAATCAAGTGCTCTGTGTGTGGTCAGTTGCAAATGAAGGGGCACACAACCAGCAAAGGTCTAACACCAGGCCCTGAGCTATTACTTCATCTCCTCGTGGTAGGCTGGCAGGTGGCATCATAGCCCAAACTACCCCAAATGCTGTACAGGGGCCCCCTCCCCCTCTTGAGTCATTTGGAACTCTGCCTACAGAAGGGCAACCATCCCCGCTTTCAACTCTGCTTCCTCTGAAGCTGCAGCATTCCTGCCCCAAAGCAGTTTCCTGTTTTCCTGAAGTCAGCAGAGAATCTCCATGAGAGTATGTCCTTGGGGGAAGCTCCCGGCCACCTCCAACACAGGTGTGGAGAAAGGAGCAAGGGGAAAGTTTCTCATCAAAGGCAGGATGAGAGAATGGAGGGTTCCAACTCAGAAGTCAGGATTAACCACATCCCCAGTAGTTTACCCACAGAATCACTCCTGCAGCTCCTGTAGCAACGGGATAGGAGCTGCCCTCAGGTCTGGCCAAAAGCTCCTGCCACCCATCACTTACCAAACCTTCCCAAGACAGCAGATCCTACACACCAGGCATGCACAGTGAGCAGCACCACAGAAGAGCCCACTGCAAGGACAGGCAGTAAAGCAGTGCAGCTGGGGAGGATGTGCAGCCAAAGCCCTCCCCTTACAGCACCACACAACTGTAAGATGATTTTATGTAACTAAACCAGTAGGGTTTAGTTAAGAGAAGCAGCTGCTAATGGCCCACTCAGCCATCCCAAACAGCCCCTCACTGCTAGGGAGCAGTGGGATCCCTCTCAGGGCTGATGGCAGGATCTAAGCAGGTGCCCACCACGCTCCGCCACAGCCCAAGAGGCCAGACCCAATAAAGCTACTGGAGGGGGACCGGGACAGAGCCAGGGTCTGGAGGTTTGCTCAGAGCCGCATTAAAATGCATGAGTTCTGCTTGCCTACTGATGAGCAGAGCTGTCAAACCAGGAGCTTGTCCCCGCTAATTATCTCTAATGAGGGCAGAGTGTCAAGGTCCCTGAGGAGCTGGGCAGCAGCTTCCCTCTCAGCTCAGTTGCAGGAGAGGGAAAAGATAAGCAAACGTCCTTGTGCTGGCCTAGCTACAAAATCACTCATTAGGCAAATGCAACCTTCTGTGCCAGTTTGCTCCTGAGAACCTGGACTTGCTGGAGCAGAGACACAGGCAGGCTGGAAACACTCCAGCTTTTGCCACCCAACCCATCCCCTGTGGCGCTGAGCCTCCTGCACCCATGCAGACATCACAGCCCCTGACCAACCAGCCCTACCAGTCAGGGGCTGCACAGCTCTGCCGCACTCACCCTGGGGCTCAAATACCCCTTGCAAGGGCTCCAACCCAGTCCTTGAATGGCCCAGAAAGCAGCAGAGAAGCCTAGTCTTCAGGAAATGCCATGATTTAGATTGCATTCACCTCACCACTCCCCTCATCCCCAGCAGCTAGCACAGCCCTGCAGAGGCTCTGTGCCTGTCCAGCGACCACTTATCCCCCAAATCTTTAAGGCAGACATTAAGGCCCTCTGAATTTCCACACTCTGGTCCTACTCCATCCCAGTGCAGACGGGGCCAGCCACACACTGCTCTGCAAGCCCTGCCCCTCTCTCATCATGGGTCCTATGGTTCAGAAACTAAGACAATACACTCGCCCTTATAGAGAGGAGGAGCATACCTCATCCCAAGACATGGTTAAGTCTCTTCCAGGGGTGACAACCCAGAGATACAGCTCACATGGTCCATCCTGCAAGCTCTGTGCTTGGCCCTTACCTCTGAGCTGAAGGGAAATGGAAGAGACTTTTTTTCTCCATCCAGAAACACGCTCAGGATCATGAAGCTTATAGATGACACCCATAATACACTGTTCATTAGCGCTGTTCATTAGCATGTAATTATGGCAAGTGCTTTACAATTCCTTATTGCCAGACTTGAACACCCACTTCAGCCACATTTTTACAGCATAAAAGATTTAAGTCACCAACTTCAAACAGAAACAGCCTTGGTCCCCTTGGGACCAAGGGGTCTGAGTGGCCAGTGAGTGGGGCCAGGGAGTGGGGTCAGGGAGCTCAGCCCCACTGCTTGAGGCAGAGACTTGGGGTCCCTACTTGGGGTCTCTGCTGCAGAAGGCTGAGAACTGATCTATGTTACACCACCACTGTGTCTCCCAGCCCCTGCTAGAACACACTAATGAGCCATAAGCATCAGAGAAAAGTTTACTGATACTCCCAAAATACATATTTCATTTTACATCATGATCAAATGCTCAACAGCGGCCAACTACTTGCACAGGCAGGACCACATTACGTCAGTCTTGCAGGAACACCTTCAGAGGCCACAGGATAGAAATTCTTCCCCCACCCCATAGGAACAGTTCCTCATGAATTTAGGCTGTTGTTAGACTTCAATAACTGCAACATGCTCCTGGGCACGCTCTTCATGTGGCCCCTTCCACATAAGCACGGTTCAGACTGAAGACTCACTGAACCCCATAGCTTGATCTGCAGCAGGGGTTTTCCTTCACTGGTTTCTTCTACTGCTTCTGCTCTGCCTGTTCTTTAAGCTGGTTGACGAGCTCTTCAGCATACACCTTAAATAGTGGGACAGGGTCCTGAAACAAGGCAGAGAATAAGCCACTTACAAGGAGTGAACCTGCACAGTAGCAAGGGGCACAGCCTGCTGGAGAGCCCCGCAAGCCACTGCTGTGGAAGTGCTAACAGTTAACACCAGAGCAAGACGTGGTCAGGTATTTTCAGTGGCTTAACAAGGCAACCTGCTGCTTCCCCAGAAACATCTGCTCTGAGCTCTGTAACCTCCCCTCACAGATGACAGGCACCTGTGTGGGACATTCATCAGCTTTTCCCCCTTCTGCCTGCAGACGGGAATCAGCAGCAGCTCCCAGGGCTCCCTCTCTCCTCACATTGCCCTCAATCAGAGCTGTACTAAAGCACGCTGGGTGAACACATCCCTTGAAGAAGCTGCAGCCCCATGGGGTTCAGGGTCCAGCACCACCTCCTGCAGTCAGCACTTCTGACCTTTTTGCTCCTGCTGCAGGCAATATGGGAGCCAACAGGTCTGGGGGAAATGTTGCCATGAGGCTCATGTGGCTGCTCAGGAGTTTCGGATCATGGCTCAGCAGTGCTCTGGCTGTTCAGATCAGGTGGATGTGCAGCCTGATGCAGCTGAGGCACCTCAGTGCCAGGCACTGCCTCAGGAACTCACCTTTTTTTCTAGGAGCCTCTGTTTTTCTATTGCTTCTTCTAAACTCAAGCCAACCCATTCAGCTTCCTCTTCTGGGATTACAAATTCCTGTAATAAAGGAAGGAGCAGGTGGTACAGTCTTTCCAGATGACTGAGATGCAAATCCTCTCTATGCCCACCTCGCACAAACATGCAATCCAGCAGGAGCATTACTATGGATAAATCCTAAAACACCCTTTCCTCATTGCTGGCAACTAAAGTCCAGTTCCTATCTCTCCTTGTCCTGCAGCGAGAGTTTGGTTTCTCCAATCAGTCATGGCTGCTGCTGTGCCTCCCCTTTGTGTATTCCTGGGGCTGTTTCTCAGCACAACTCCATGGACTGTGGATGCTTCTACAGAGGTGTTTCCATGCTGGCAGCCACCACCAGCTGTACAACACCAAACTGCACACACGAGCTGTGGTCTCCTCTCTGTAGCATCACTACAAATTCTTGCTGCTGGCTCCAACCAGTGCTTATTGCAGACCCTCACTGCAAACACACAGGCTTGTCTTCCCAAGTAATCATACAGAAATTGGCAGCCCACAGAGAGACATAAAAAGCCTGATAAATTATGTTTATGCCTTCTCTGGCCATACCCTTAAATCTGAACACAGAAGCATTAACACTGGTCCGTGCTGTGACAGGGTGATTACATTATCAAAGTGGACAACTCGCAGACACCAGGGCAGGAACTGCAGGTCAGACCCCCACCTTGTACTTGTTATAGATGGCCTCTCTCTTGGCTGGATCATCGGGATGCAGTTTAGGATCCTGCCGTGCAAGTCGCAGCAGCATCGTTCGCTTCAAATCCATCCCAAGCTTTGAGCACATATCAGCTTTTGGGGTCTGGAGAAATAAAGTCAGATGTTAAATTGCACCACAAGTCCAGCTGCTAAAGAACATCCAAGTCTATCAGCACACAGATGACACTGGTGGTTTATCCACACACTATAGAGGCTTTCAGGACATGCATTATGAAACTGAAAATAATCCCTTAGGATTGTTCTGGAGCTAATCTGATCATGGTTCTGACCTTTAACACCAAGTCAAGGGGTCATCAAAGGCTAGAAGCTTTTAACTTGCAGTAACACACTAACAGCAGCAGATGCCTGTGGGCACAGCGCCATACCTTGAGGATGTAGAAGTCAAAGCCGTAGGCCTCATCGATGAGGTCCAGCGTGCGCATGGTGACGGTGATGGTCAGAGTGGCGTCGAGGATCTCGCTGTAGAACTGCCGCTCGAAGAGCTGCGGCTTCCAGATCTTGGGCAGCCTGGTGGAGAGCTGGGCAGAGACCGCGCTCAGCACCCGCGACTGCCGCTTTCCCCGGGAGGCTGCGCCAGGGCCGCCTCCCATCCCATCGCCCGCAGCCCCCGTAAGTTCCCCCCGCTTCCCTCCGGTGACCCCGGCGCAGGGCCAGGCCAGGCCAGGCCGCAGCGCTCACCTTGTCATTGCGCGCGTAGCGGAAGCCGCGGATCCAGCCCTCCCCGCCCCAGAGCCCCTCGTGCGCCGCGGGCGGCAGGTACACGGGCACGGGCACGTCCTGCACACGCTCCCACTGCCCGGTGCGCGGGTTGCGGCGGCTGCGCAGCCCGTGCGGCCGCCAGTGCACGGGGGTGGGCGGCGTCTCGTCCCGCAGCTCCCGCAGGTAGTGCTGCGGCAGCCGCGCGCAGATCCCCTCCCGCAGCCGCAGCTCCGGCCACAGTCGCGGCGGGAACCGGTGCAGCGGCATCGCTCCCCTCCGCCGCTTCCGCTCCCGGCGCACACCGCGCCCGGAACCGGCGCCGCCACCGCCGCGCAGCGGCTGCCGCGGACGGGGCCGCAGGGGAGAGGACGACGACGGCGGCCGGCAGGGGCCGCACAGCGCCAGCGTTTCGCCCGCAAGGTGGCAGCGCGGCGGTGCCCTCAAATAGCTTTATTGGATTATAAAACTGTAAGCGTTAAAATCCACCGTATAAAGTAATCACAGGTAGTAACAGCAAAGGAAATAAACCCAACAAACCTGTTCTTTCCCCAGGAATTCGCCCAGGTTTTACCCCAGATAATGAACACCACCGCCACCGAACACACCCTTGTGCCAGGGCAGCAGGAGGCATAGAGCAGAATGTCGACGATCAACACAACATAAACAATCACGGTAGCGGGATTCCTCGCCCCAAAGGCCCGGTGAGGAATTATTATTGCTTTCTCCGGTAACGGGCAGCCCGGCACGGAGGGCACGGCTGATGGCGCGGCGGGAGCTCCTGGCACGGTACTGGGGCTGCAACGCCACTGTGCAAACCGAAACGGGGGGAAAAGTGCCTAAAAGTGGTAAGAGTTCGAGAAGCCCTGAGGGCTCCATGTCCCTCACCCCAGTCCTATCCCGCTGGCACGGATGGCGGCAGCAAAGGGAAACGCGGGACACGGGTGATGGGACATCGCTGGGTTCAAACGAGTGCCCTTCGCCTGCTTAGGAAGTCAGAGCTTGAAGAGGAGGGGAGGCAGAGGGTAAAGTGCAGAGCTGAGCAGTAGGCTGGCTGCTCTTCAAAGCAAGGAAAGAATCCCGAGGAGGCAAATCCTTCATAAATAGCTCTTTCCTCCACAGAGCCATCTGAGGAGGGGCTTCCAGCAGTCTGCACCCAGCCAACCACAGCCGGAATCAACCGGCAAGGAACAGTGGATTTGAGCTTTTATCTATAGGATATGGATGGGCAAAGCCAGTTTTCCTGGTTGCTAAGCTTCTGCCCTTGCTTTCTGATGTCTGCATGCCCTTTAGTAAGGCTAAGGTGAGACAGACACAGCAAAGGAGACTGCAGCCGTCTGGGGAGCCCATGGCAAAGCTCCTGGCTGGGGCAGGACGCTGCCAGCAGCCTCAGATCGCTGTGATCCTGCAGCACATCCAGCCCCCCAGGCACAGCAGGCTGGAGGAGCAGGGAGTGCACAGCTCAGACCCCATCCTGGACCACGCACACTGCCCCAGGCAGAGCTGTGCACACACCAAACCCACAAAAGGGAGGAAGACTGTAAATACCTGAACATGGAGAGGAAGGGGACAGTGCAGCAGCCTGGCTCCTTCTAGCTGAGCTGACGGCTAAAGTTAACTTAGACTAAACCCTGCACTGCTGCAGGTTTCACAGCTCCGGGCGAGATGCTGCTGATGCTTCTTGCATGTCCCCACCTCGTTTTTTTTCACATTCCTGCCAAGTCTGACCCTGAATCCACGGCCCAATTCCCAGCCTTGTTCTTCCCCTCCTCAGAACCAGGACTAGGTAAGAGCAGCACTGCCCGTTTCATGGCAAGAGAAACTCCAGACCCCTGTGGAGATGGCAGCCAAGGGCCCAGTACACACCAGGATCAGCTTCCTCGCCACCAGCACCAAGGGCATGCAGCAGTATTTGCCCCCCTGGTGAGAAGAAACTCATCTTTCTTGGGTTCAAATGCTGACTGCAGGACAGCAGGGGAAATTCCTGCCCCGCAGCCCTCTGCTAGGAAAGGGGGTGCAGCTCAGTGCGGGCTAAGCCCAAGCCTCATGGATGCAGCAGGAGGGGAAGAAGGGTTGGCGATTTCCCCCAGGGCCATGGGGAGGTGCAGGACAGGCTCTCCCTTGATCTAGAATCACAAAGAGCCTGCCCCATCCCAGCAGAAAAGCAGAGGTGGCCTCAAGCTTGCCCTCACAAGACAAGCCCACCATCTTCATCTTTAAACGTGGTGCATGGTGCACCCTCCCAGCCAGTGACCAAGCACATAAGAGGATTGCTGATGTGCAAGAGAGGGGCCGCCCAAGCCAAGAACAACCTCAGCAGTCTCTACCTCTGCCACCAGGAGCAGAGCAGTTCATGTCACAGCATACAGCTCCTCACGGTCGTTCTGGCAGATCTGATAGCGACAAGTGAGCTTCTGTGACCAGGCCCAGGGCTTCTTATGCTTGTCCCGAGGAGGAAGCAGGAAAGCAACGCTGCAAGCCACCAGCACGTGCCAGATGCTGTGGGTGTAGTAATAGTTCTCATTGGTTTCCATGAATGCATATACTGAGATGGCAGTGAAAGCCAAAGTGATCCCTGGGAGGAGGTAGAAAACCCAGCGCTTCCACGAGGAGGGGTAGCAGTGCCTGCGCTTCACGCCATGGTAAACCTGGAGGTGTCAGAGCACAGAAGGTTAAGCAGCCAAGAAGTTTAGGCAGGAGGAACAGGCAGTGCTGCCTGACCCAGGAGCATCTGCCAACCTCACAGCAAGAGGCTGTGCCTGCTGCCCCTGAGAGATTCATCCTCCCCTCTTCTTGGGCCCATCTTTCGCACGCAAAAGCCCATACCCAGCTGTGGCACCAAAGCCCAGCACAGATGCTACAGCTCCTGCCCACTGCAAGGGCAACAGATGACCCTTCTGGGGCAACACTGCAGCCACAGGCATGCACTCAATTGGAGCTGCAGCAGCTAGACTGTGCTGAGACCTGTAACCAGGGGTTTCTCAGCTACAAGGGGTGGATGAACACTTTGCCTTGCCCCCCTGCATCTGGGTGCTTCACAGAATCATGGAATAGTTTGGGTTGGAAGGGACCTTCAAAGGTCATGTAGTCCATCCCCCTGCAATGAGCAGGGACATCTTCAACTACATCAGGTTGCTCAGAACCACATCCAGCCTGGCCTTTAGTGTCTCCAGAGATGGCGCATGCACCACCTCTCTGGGCAGCCTGTGCCAGGATTTTACCATCCTCACTGTGAAGAATTTCTTCCTCACATCCAGCCTGAATCTCCCCGCTTTTAGTTTAAAACCATCACCCCTCATCCTGTCGCAACCAGCCCCGCTAAAAAGTCTCTCCCCAACTTTCTTACAGGCCCCTTTTAAAAACTGAAAGGCCAAAATAAAATCTCTGTGTGGAGATTTTTCGAGCAGATCAAGCCATGCCTGCAGATGGGCTGTAGCCATGGTCTGCTCTGCCACCATCATTCTCCAGAAGGGAGCAAAGCTCAGCAAGTCCTGCCTCACTGCCCTTACTTACCCACGCTGCAACCATGATGACGAGGGCAAAGAGGCAGGGACCCATCATGTTCCACACCCCTCTGCGGTCCAGCTGCAGGGACATGGCAATTAACAGGGTCCCCAAGATGAAAAGGACCTGGGAATGAGACACCACCACTGTCACCAACAGCTCATCTGTTGCCAGAGCACAGCCAGCCATGCCAGAGGCACGGAGGACCTCACCTCCTGGCCACCCAGCCCTGCGTGCGTGCAGGACTTGGGAGCAGCACCTTCAGAAGGAGAAACCAGAGGACCCATGAACCTTTCCCACAAATCCCAGTCCCTACAAGCACACAGGTTCACAATCCCAGGACAGAACAACCCAGGGTGGCACTGAGTGTCAGACAGGCTTTGTCACCAGGCTAGGCTGTGTCAGTGAAACACAGCCATGAGAGGGCTCAGCGTGGCCGCCCATGGCTCAGCTGGCTCAGGTCTGGCCCTGCCATGCAGGGTTACCTGACACTCACGTATTTCAGGATCTTCTTCACGCGGGACATGCACAGGATCGTCACCCAGATGGACACCACGGAGCCCAAAAAGTCACAGTACTGCAGTGTGTCGTAGTCCATGATGCACAGCACCGCGATGCCTGGCTGGTCGCACGCATGGTAGAACTAGAGCCGGGGACAAAAGCAAAGGCTAGCATGAATCCAGCAGCACCACACAGCTTTCTGGGAAGAAGAGGAAGGAGAAGGCTCAGCCTATGGCAGCAGGATCCTTCCTGGAAGTGCCTCCCCGAAGCTCCACCATGGTTTTATGGAAAGCAGATGAGAGCAGCCATCAACTCACTCTCTAGGAGAGCTCCTACGACAGCACCCTTCAAGAGTGCAATGCTCTGGAAGCAGCCAAGATGAAGACACCCATCTCTGCTCCCTGGACTCCCACCCCCAAATATGAGAGCCCAGTGAAATTAACACTTCTGCCCAGCTCTGAAGGAGCAGGACGTGCCCATGGAGGTGCTTGTTCAATGAGGCTAGAAGCAATTTGAGGAGCTCCAGGATGGACTGCTCCACCAAGGACTTCAGTCTGATGCAGCATTCCCGATGCTCAGAGGGAAGTGGCAGGGGACCCAATAAAAGGCAATCCCTACCGTGGAGAAGAACATGGTGTAGGTGTAGACGGAGGCCTCCACCAGGTAGTAGCGATAAACAGCAACTGCTATGGCCGGCAGGAACATGAGGTTGCTCAGGGTGAGCAGGAGGGTGGCCAGGTTCTGCACACTGATAGACTGGGCCTTGGCATCATCCGTGCAGCTCCACCCTCCCCAGCCTGCAGAGCAGAGAGGCTTGTGTGGATCTCACTGCCCCACCCTGTCCTCCTGCAGCACCCGGCAAGAGCTTGGGATGCCTCAGAAGGAGGATTCACACCCCTGAGCCTCCTCTCACTTGGTCCATCAGCCAGTCCCACTCCTGGTCTCAGGATGGTCTCTACTCATTGCATGCTCTGCTGTGAAAGTCTTGGGGAACCCCAGCAGTGCCCTGCGTCTGCTCTGGGGGCATCCCACAGGTTGCTCCCGTGTAGCAGAAGCCACCCTAGCTACAGCAAGGGTCTGTTCCATCTTTCCATCCCTTCCGTAACTCAACACACATGCTACTTGCTGGTGGTACATCAGGCTTTTGAGTCTCAGATGCTTCACACGATGGTGTAAGCTGGGTGCAGGATCCCTGTGGGTCCCAGGAACCAAGATGGAGAACGAACCACAGCACTGAGGAAGCCACTGGGCTCCTCCTACTACTTGGCACGGCAGGGCAGGCTGCAAAGCCAGGTGAGGTTGCTCCAGCTTTGCAACTCTGGTCTTGCCCAGCTGAGATTTGAAGATCTCCAAGGATGGGGACCTGGACACTGTGGAATGATGAACAACTCCGACAGGGGAAAAAGCTGTCTTCTTCAACTTAGCTGGAAGTTTCCTTGCTGCAGCCTGGGTCTGTGGCCTCTTGCCCCTTCCCTCTGCTCCCCCAGAAGAGCCCAGCTCAGGGTCCTTGTAGCCCCCATGCACAGCAGATGTGATTCCATTCCCCTGTAATTCCTCTTCTCCAGCATAAGCAAAGCCCACTGCCTCAGCCCGCAGTGACACCCAGGTCTGCACAGGACAGTGGGAGTGAGCATTTCCTAGAGGACAGTGTGATGACACAGGGCACAGTTCTCAGCCTGCTGACTAAGGACGGCGCTGAGACAGCCTCCTGTGAACACAAACCTGCCTTTTTCTTTCTTTGAGTTTATTTCAACTCGGGATTGGGATGCCCACACCCTGCTTTTGGGGAAAGGTCAGTCACAGGGCAGCCTGGGTACGTGCAGGCACTCCACGGTCCAGAGGCAGAGTTAAAAGTAGCTACAGTGCCACTAGAAACTGAGCCAGCAACTCTGCCCCTTGTGCCGGCTCCCTGCCAGGCAGAGCCTGGGGAGGCTGCTCTCTCCTGTTTATTTCTGGGTCACGAATATGCAGATGGGGCATTTTGCTCCAAGTGATTCAACAGAAAGCTGTCCTCAGCCTGATTCCCTGGTTCCCTTGGGGTGCTCCGTGCTTCCCAGAACCCGGCACCCCTCAGGGAAATGAGGATGCTGCTCTCCATCTCGCTCCACACCCATCATCAGCGCTGCAGCAGACGGCAGGGATGTCTTGGCTCAGACCCAAAGCAGCACTGAATCACATTTTACCCTGTCCTACTGATGGGAACAGGTACACTTACCACCCAGGCACAGCAGAGCTATCATCTTCCCTACACCACTGACTACAGCCCAGCCTTCTCATCCCATTAAGATAATTAGCAGCTGACACAGATGTTCCTCCTCCAGGGGCACCTCCAAGCCCAAGGGCTGGCCTGAGTGCTGGCTCTTGGCAGGAGACAGCACCATGGCAAAGCACAGGCAGGGATGCAGCCCGGCCTCATGGCACCTGTACCAGGACCCCACATAACAAACCTCCCTGGAAGGCACAGGCTGTGGTGCAGGCATTTCCAGCAGCCCTGCCAGCACCCTCATCAATCTGGGGATGCTCAGAAGCACCTCTCCAAGCCCTGAGCTGTGCTCAGCCCAATTCCCCATTTCCCTGGGGTACTCTGTGCTCCCTAGCATCCCTTAGGGAAGTCAGGATGCTCTTCAAGAGGCTGCCACGGATGCTGAGGGCTCTCTGTGCGGGCACTGTGACACCACGCTCCTGGCAGCTGCAGCAGACCCCAGGCTCCCCTACCCAAACACCACCACCATAAACATGTGTCTTCCACTTGGGAGGATGGCAAAGCTTCCTGGAACATGCACTCACCAGCCTTGCAGCTGCAGCCAGCATAGAGGTAGCCATGTCTTCTCAGGAGGCTGCACTGTCCGTACGGCCCACAGTCATTGAAGCAGGGGGTGAGGTATGCAAAGACGGTCACTTTGGCTTCTGCAGCATTACACTGACTGCAAGGACAGCAGGTCACAGTGGTACCCTAGTCCTCTGGGGCAGCCTTGTGCCAGGGAGCACCCTGCTCCGGCTCAGGCCACGCCAGTGTATGCAAGTTCCCTGATATTCCAGGATCTATTCCATCCCTCCCCAGAGTTAGAAGCAGAGATGGTTCCCTCTCCACTTAAAACTGCCAAACTGCTGTGCAGCCATCAGCTCTCCTGACCCCCACAGCAGACCCCAGTGCCCGTAACTGACTGCAGCATCACTAGCACTGTTTTATGGCGCACCCTCAGCCCCTTACACAAGGACCGAGCAGAAAGGCAAACTGCAGGAGTATGGGCACAGCTGCCTACATCTCAGAGACCCCTCAAAGGAGTAACGGCAGCATTTTCATTTACCAATTTATCACATCAAAATCCACCTGGGGAAGAGAAGCTCACCCAGGCAGGCTCTGCCATCTGCAGTCTGCATGAGATGTGCCAGCTTGGCACTAGAGAAGCTGTTTGGGTGCTCACAAGTGAGCAAGCTGGCATTGTCACCCACCCTCTGCTCCCTCTGCAGCTGCAGTGCAGCTGCTACCAGCTGAGCTGAGCCCATGGCATGGCGGCAAGGACAGGGGTTTGGTTTTGCTCACACCAGTCAAGGGCAGTGGGATGTGGAGACAGAGAGCTCTGAACCAGCCCCGAGGTGGGATGATGCAGCACTCACCCCTGGCCCTTCAGGCAGGTGAGCTGCAGGGAGAGGAACCAGTCATCCGTCTGTGGATACAGGACAATCAGCGTCGCTTCCGTAGAGGACGTGCTCACACTCAGAGGGTAGCCCTGGAAGAAAGCTTAAGGAAAAGAGGGTGCTGTGATGTGCCAAGACCAGGAGAGAAGGGCCTACAGCAATCCTATGCCGAGATGGATTGCACAGGAATCAGAGGCTCCTGTGGCTCCTGCTCCCACTCTCAGGAGGAACCCGGGGAATGGAGAGGACCCTTGCCCCTGAGCCTCTTGTTTATTCCTTCACCTCAGCTCTCAGCCCTGCAGAGACAGCACTTGGCACCTAGAGCACCCTGTTTGTTGGCTCGTCCTCCGGTGCAGAGCTTAGCTTCTCTACACACCAGCAATGCCTTGACCAACCCCAGACGTCTTGCCAACAAGGCTGGAAGAACCCCAGATGGTAATGAGGCCTTCCTTTGTTGGAGACTAACTCCTGGTGCCAGACTAGCACCTTAGGCACATGCCAGCACAAAGACCTCACAAGGGCTTGTGCCAAAATCAGCTTCCTTGGGACACCCCAAAGTCCCGAGTCAGTTGACAGCTCACAAGCCTAAAAGCAAAGCCACAAGATGGTGTAGCTGAGCTGGCATCAGGTGCCAGCATCTCTCCTACCTGTGCTGCAGTTGTGTGTGGCATTGAGGGACAGCACCGGTGAAGCAGCACTCACACACGCTACCACGGAAGCATTGGCCAGGTTCACGGACGTCTGTGCAAACAGAGCAGTGTCCCAAGTCAGAGCGCCCCGATGCAGACCCCTGGCATAATTCCTCTCCCACGCTGCCCACAGGAGCAGCAGGTGACAATGAATCCTGCAGATCAAGGTCACCCGTCAATGCAGCAGCTTTTCCTGGGCAAACCCATGCTCACCTCACCCAGCGCTGCCACCGTGTCACAAGCTGGCTGAAAGGCAAGAGGGACTCCTGGGGGGCTGCATGGGGAAACTGCCCCAGAGCTGGGGCACTCACACGTCACTTCAGCATGAGCACAGTGGCAGGAGCCAGAGGCAGCAGGACATCAGGGCTGAGCCCTGCTCCAGCCCTTAGGAAGTCACGCAGAATTTCAGGGGGCTGATTCTGGGATGTCACTGAAGGAGACTGGGAATCAGTGACTTGGGCAGGAACATCCCTGGGTTAACCTGCTCAGCCTCCTATCCTGGTGGCAGCGTGCCAGGCTCCTGTGGAGAAGATGGCACTGCAGCTGCTTTCCATTTCATCTCCTCTGCGTCACTGCCACCACATGCCAGCAAGCTGTGGCACTTGAACTGGAGCTGGCAGGTGGGACATGCTGGAAGTGGCTAAAGCAGGCCCAGTGTTTGGTGACAACAAAAGGGAAGATAAATAGTGCCACCAGTACCTACAACCCCTGGAGTTTGCTGACGAACGCGCCCAGGAGCAGGAACGGAGCCCTGCAAAGGGGAGACAATCCCAACCAAGAGCCTCCACACCTTGTTAAGCAGGAGACTGATCACGAGGGAACCCCCGCTGTCCATGCCAGTGTTCAGGTTGAGGAGGAGCAGGGTCGGGGAGAGGTTGTTCACGGGCACACTGGGACCATTCAAGAGCCTGTAGCGCACAGACACCACGTCCAGGTCCTCACGAACGACGGGCTGGCTCTGCAGGCAGAAGCTCCTCTGGCCAGACGCGTTGTGTGAAGCCTCTGTGGTAGACAGAGTGGAGCTCCCTGCTGCTCCTGTGCTACCTGGTCTGGGACCAGTTTGGCTCTGGTTTAGGCTGCTGAAGTTAAGAAATGAACTGGTACTTCCTGGTCTGCAAGCTGTAAAGCAAAAAGGGAAAGGAATCAGCACAGGCAGGACTAGCACCGTCATCCAGGCAGGGCCCCAGCAGCTCCAGACCTTCAAGTGACAGCACAAACTGAGGGTATTTCAGCTGGTTCATGCACTGCAGCATCTGCTACAGCCCCTGAAAGGCACCATCTTTGCAGGGGAAACTCTAGCATCAGCGTGCACAAGTTGGGACATGATGGAAGCCTGTCCATCGCTCCCACAGACTCTGGTGCTCCCCTCTAACATCTTGACTGCCAGTGCCAGGCCCTCCAGCACGTGGGCTGAGGCTCTGCTTTGAAGAGGGGCTGGCAGAACCCCCAGTAGAAAATGTGCCTCGTTGGTGAGATTCCAAGAGTCCAACAGGGATTATGGTCATGTAATAGGAGGATGCAAAGGTGCCTATCACAGCCACAAGGACCTTGAAACCCTTCTGAGTCACAGGGTGTCGCCTGAAACGGTGACATCTCCTCGCTACCCAAAATATTACCCCAAAGAAACCTCTGTGAAATGGTTTCTTGTTTATTCCCAATAACAGTCAACATATCATCACAGTGCATTAACCCCAAATTACTCTCCCCACAAGATTTCAAGTAAGTCAGTCACTGCTTCCCAAACAGCCTTTGGAAAATATCATTGCTTCAGAGACCCTAACCTTTTCAGGCATTTCCAAAACAAGCATCTCCAGGGAGTACCCTGGTGGGTGAACACTGAAGCCTTCACTTTTGACCTCAAAGCAACAACTATGTTCCAGCCCCCAAGGTTATGCCAGCATGCTAGGGAAGACAGCCACCCACCCGAAGGCTCAAGAGAGACACAGTAGACACAAAGCTCTCTCTGGTCCTTCCCATAGGGCTAGAGAAAGTGGAAGCCCACCTGTGAAAGAAGCCAGCATCTCCACAGACACACTGGCATTGGCAGGGCCAAGACTCTCCACCATGATCTGCAGCCACTTCTCCCAGGGGGGTGACTCCAGGGCCAGGCTGCAGTTCACATTCCCAGCGCAGGTGATGATCTTCTGGAAGGACTGGGGCAGCGTGATGGAGCCCAGCACTACCCGCACGGCACACGCTTTCTGCTCGCTTGTCACACACCTTCGCAGCTCGAACCGCATCCCCGCGGCATGCTTGGGAACAAAGACCCTGCAGGAGGAAGGGGGACCAGCAGTTTGCAGAGCTTGTGCTCTCCACATAAGCCAGCTGTGACCCACCACGGTGCCCAGGGGTTTGTGGCAAGAGCTGGCTGGCTCTGGCTGGTGTTGCGAACATCCTTCCCAAGGGAAACATCTCCAAGAACTAAAATTCCCACAGGTGAACCTCTAGGACCACCTGGGAAGAGCCAGAGAAGCGCATGCTCCCTGTGCAAACCCTGCCGCTGCTGCAGGGAGCTTGGCAAACAGGCACGGAGACCCCAGCTCCAGCTCCGCATGGGAACAACAGTGGCTTCCTGTAAGCAGCACCCGTGGGAAATCCCGCCCCACCATGGCCATAAGTCCTTCCACCCACTGCTCTCACTCACTTGACATGCAGTGGCTTAGCAGGCGAGACAACTGTTTGTGGCATGGCAACACCAGGCTCCAGAACAGGCATATCAGTGAGTCTGAGCACAAACATATCTGCCTGGAACATATAGGGGCATGGAGTGGAGAAACCCTGCAGGAGGGGAGAGCAGACGGGTCAGCTGTGGCAAGACACACTGAGCAGAGCACGATGGCCATGAGCCTCACCAGGACCCTCACCTTCACTTCAATCCTACCAGCAGCCTCAGGGAGATGGGCAGCGATGAACCAGTCTCCAGCAGCAGGGCTGGTGATGTTCACAAACGTGGTGTTCTGCACAGCACTGCTCAGGGTGATGCTGATGTTATAGGAAGGACGGACAGTGGCATTAGCAGGAAAACGAGTGCCCAGTGGGTTAATTACGGGAGGGGCTCCATAGCGAAAGTGCCTGGGAGAGAAACCAGAATGGGAATAAATCGAGGGGTGTAAAGACACTGGCAAAACAAACTGGGATACAAACTCATCAGTGGACACCCAGGCTGGTCAGGGATCTGACAGGGAGCAGGGTGGAAAACCCCACATTTTCAAGTGGACCATAAGAGCCATCATTTTCATCTGGTGAGGACTGGCTGCTATTAGCTTATCTGGGATTTATTTAGAGATTGGTTTAACTTGGCTGCTTATTAAGATAAGGATTTACATAATTCCATGAAGCCTGAAAGCAAATTTTCACACTTGCTAAGGTTAAGCCCCAGGCGCAAAACTACTCCTTTTTTATAACCATCAGCAAATTCCCCATATAGGCTGAATCGTCAACAGAGAGCTTTTATTTTCTAGCCAAGATTTACATCTTCCCTATTTCCTCTCTTAAGAAGGGCAGGCAGACAGACTAAGAAGATGCTTACCAAGGAAGGTACATGTGACCGACTTCAGTACAACAGCACTTTGGCTTCTCAGATAAGCAGCCCAGCGTTTGAAGCAGCAGAAAAGCAGGCAGCAAAGTAACATGCAAGATATTTAATTGGGCAGCCAATCTGGCGTTTAATTTGCTTGTGTTTGGACTGCACTGCAACAGCACGTAACAGGTCCAGCAGGCAAACATGACAGGTGATATGGTGTTAACCCATTTGAGCTTAGCTGGGCTGGTCTTCATTTCTTAGGGTATCATTTAGCTGTTGTCTCATCCCTCACATCCCCAGGCTATTGGAAACCTTTCTGGAAAGCAGAAAGGAAGATCAGCTGTGCCAGGCTGTGCTGGAGCAACTGAGAGCACTGATCTGTGTCCAGGACAGACCAGGGAAGCCCAAGTCAAGCTGCTTCAGTCACTCCTGACACCTCTGTGGAGCAGGTGCCAGAGACCCATGAGCGGGTGCCCATGTGTCTCCATGGGCACAACTTGCCCAGGAAACTTGGTACCCTCCCAAACTACAGCTCAAAGTCCTGAAATCCTCCAACTCAAGTACTGCTTCAGGCAGCACTTCTTTCACTGGCATTAGGTTTGCAATCTTCTCATGCTCTTGCGCCTGCAAGACTCGGCATTCCTCTCCTACCTCTGCTCCACACACAGCTGCATGCCTCACAAAGCATCCCCAGTCTATTCAGTTCCTCTGTGCTGGGGAATTTGTCTGTCTCCAGTTGGCTGGGGTCCTCTCAAACCCCCTGTAGTCCTGCTACATCCTTTGGTACCATGTGCAGGATCCTGCCAGGCACAGAAAGGTTCAGGAGCACCTTTGCTTATGAGCAGCAACACCAGCGTCACTGTGGAGCTATCTCCAGTGCTTCTACGGCGTCTCTTAGACACCGCATCTGACAGACAGCCCCAGATGCACTGATAACAGGAACACAAAATGCTCCAACAAGTTTAAACGCAGATTTAAACAAAATGCTCCTACAGGTTTAAACACAGGTTTAAACAAAATGCTCCTACAGGTTTAAGCTCCTACAGGTTTAAGCACAGATTTAGTGCTGCTACATGAAGAAACTATGGCTTCTTCAACTAGAAAACAGATGTCCGGCATCCTACAATCAACCAACCACAACCATGAACAACAAGGACAAGAGAAGGACAGGAAGCCCATGTGGGCAAGCACTGGCACAGGGGCATACATACACTGTGATCTCCATGTCGGTGCACTCAGGTCCTTTTCCCCGGGATGCTTGCAGAAGCCAGCGAAGCAGCACAGTTTCTTCCGGCACATGGAAATGGAAGAGCTTAGCGTTCCCATACCAGCTGTAGAAGGACAGCTTCTGTGCGCTCTGAGAGAAGTACTCGGAGACATACATGGAGTCTGAAAGGCAGAGAGCACAGCACTCTGGTGGCTGCTGGGGGCAGGCTGCAGGGCAGAACTACACACAGGAGCACGCAGGAGTCTTAAGGTTGCTGGAGAGGAGCCCTTTGTGTCCCTGGTTTCTCATTCCAGTCCCACTAGATATGCTGTGATGCAGCCAGAACCACCCACACCCCTGCTACAAAACCGTCACCTGGAGCCAGAGAGCACTAAAAGATGAATTAAGTACCCTCTGAAGATGACAGATCACCAGAGACACTGAGAGGAGGAAAAGGTCGGAGGAAAAGTTGATGCCACAAGAAAGGACCACAGAGGAGGCAGCAGGGACAAACAGTGCAGAGCAGATGGGTGCAGGTAGTGCAGGGGTGCTCCAGGGCCCAGCAGCAGGTACACACAGTCAAGAGCTGTGCCCTCATCTTTCTTTGCTGAGCACATGAGCTAACCTTATCTGTCTTACCCAGCTCAAGACACACATACTGCACAACCCACTGCCTTCCTGTGACACACAATGTGATGAAAATTCATGTGCTGCAAACCTAATTCTGCTTTCAGATGTATCTCCCAAAGTCTAAAGATTCTCCTACCTGGAAGAAGGGCTGCTGGGATAGCTAGAACAGCCCTAGGAGAGGCTGAAAGATCATGCAAAGCTACAGCTATTCAAAGTGCCATCAGGACTAACTAGATCCGCCACCCACCCCTCTGCCCAGCTATGCCTACGGATTACCCCCAGCCTGCTGATAATTTCACCTGCAAATTGTACATCAGTGTTATTTTCTGCAAGGAACCAGCCAGACTGCAGCTCCGGGATGGAAAAATCCCATCACACCAGGGCTGACAAGAGGACAAAACTGCACAGGTTGCCCACCCAAAACCAAGGTTCATAACACTCAGCAAAAAGGTTGAAGAAAACATCTTCACATCTCTGCCAAGTCCTCCCAGATGCTCCCTTTCTACTCCGGAATTCCCTGGAGTGGAAGAAATCATCTTTCAGCCACAGATTCCTCATTTGTAACAGAGAATAAAGCAGCAAGTGCGGTTTAACTTGCCTTCCTCCAACACTGCACAGGGTCATGCTGGAAACACAGAGGACCCAACGGAGTTTAAGAAAGATGCCAAAGAAAGAGGAAACAATCCTCAAGCAGGACCAGAGCCTTGGGATATACTTTATGCCAAGAGGAATCTAATCCTAGCAGGAACTACGATTCATGCCTCAAAGCAGGATGCATGCTGACCTTCACCCACAGTGCTGCAAAGAGACAGGAACAGTAATCATGGGTTTAATTCCCTGGCAAATTACCAAGCCAAAGCCTTTGGGCACCCTGTAAACCTGACAAGGAAAGGAGGAAACAGGGAAGCAAGAAATACCAGCCATGTAAGCCAGCTGGAGGAAGAGTGTGGCCATGCTGCCTCACCGCAGCGGCTGCCCCAGCCACACACCCACAGGGTCCAGCCAAGGGAGCAGCTCTTGCAGCACCTCAGTGCACAGCCAGGGCCAGGCGAGGGCACCCAGGGGAAGGGTGAGCCTTGGGCAGGACAGTGAGAAGCTGACAGCCCGTGGGCAGCACTTTCCCCCATGCCAGGGCTGTGCTGCTCTCTAGGCCAGCAAGGAGCAGACACCACAAAAGGGGCTTTTGAAGCAAATGCTCCCTGGCTGCAAGGCAGCACAGCGCGTGGGCTACTATAGACAAGAGCTGGCTGTGATCCCCTACACTGATCGTAGGGAGCCCAGTTGCGTTTCATGCACAGGAGCTACAGAAGGGAGCAGTGTTTAATCAGTGGGGTCTGTACCCCAGCTTCACCCTGCATGCAGAAGGCATGTTTGTTTCTGGAAGTCCACAGAGGTGTTTGGACACAGGAGGTGGGTAAACAGGGACACAAAGCCTGATTAGAGCTGGGAGAGCCCAATGCAACACGTCCCATCAGACAGCCTGCGCAGGGATAAGTCCTCCTACCATGATAAAAGCTGCTCCAACCTGAGAGAGCTGGGTTTGTTCAGCCTGGAGAAGAGAAGGCTCTGGGGAGATCCTAGAGCAGCTTCCAGTGCCCAAAGGGGCTACAAGAAATCTGGAGAGGGGCTTTTTACAAGGGCCTGTAGTGACAGGGCAAAGGGGAATGGCTTTAACATGAAAGAAGGGAGATTTAGATTAGATATTAGGAAAAAATTCTTCCCTGTGAGGGTGCTGAGGCACTGGCACAGGTTGCCCAGAGAAGCTGTGGCTGCCCCATCCCTGGCAGTGTTCAAGGCCAGGTTGGATGGGTCTTGGAGCAACCTGGTGTAGTGGAAGGTGTCCCTGCCCGTGGCAGGAGGTTGGAACTGGGTGATCTGTAAGGCCCCTTCCAGCCCAAACCATCCTATGATTCTATCGTTCTAACCCCACCAGCCATCAAGCTCTGCACAGCCAACAGCCATGGTCACCACCCACCCAGCACGTCCTCTTGAAGCTGAAGCACGATTCGTGTGGTTCTGGAGGAGGAGAGGGCAGCCAGGCTGCAGAATTAAAACTCCAAGCAATGAGCAGTGCTATTTATTAAGGACTGGTCAATTACACAGCACCAGCTCAAGCGCGGTGCCAGGCAGAGGGCAGGCGGGCAGACCTGCCCCGCTCACACGCTGCCTGTGACCAGGTCAGCAGCAGCCGAGGCTGTACCAACAACACACCTGCACGGACAAAGTCCATTCAGAAATGGCTTCTCCTGGCAAGAACCGGCCCCTGCTCACAGGCTTCGCTGTGCTGGGCACCCCAGAGCTGCACCCGGGGCAGCTGGGCTGACAAGGAAACACCACGGGCAGATAAGCTGAGTATCAGCAGAGGAAAGCCAGAAAGACAGGTCACCCGCAAGCAAGGCGTTTACTTTGGCAGCCCATCTGCATCGAGAGAGCATGCTCTTGTATTTGCTCACTCTGTATGTGTCTGTCCCCATCTATTCAGTACGCTCTGCACCGGCATAGCAACACCTGGAAAGTCCCATTCGACTGTTCCATGATGTTCACAAGCATTTACACTGAGCAAGGGAATTGTCAAACGGATGCTGTTTCCATCCTCTCCCATCCAGATTCCACATAAGCACTTTTCAAACCTGTTATGCAAAAAAGCAAAAGTGTTTTTAAGACAAGAAACGAAGTGCAGGAGAATCACAAACGCAGAGAGGAGATGTGTTATTTGAATCTCAGAGTAAAGAGCCACCTGCAAGAGCATGGGTTTGTTTGTCCAAACTACCATGAGATCATGGTAGCTTTAGGAAATGATACCTTGGTTTCAGGGCTTCCCATCAAAAGGATGAAACCCTCATTTCAAAGCAGACACTGTCTAAAGCTACAGAGATGATGATCAGTCTGACTCAAGAAAAGCCTGGCTACGTGGCAGGATGTTTGCCCATTTATAATGCAATATAATCCTTTAGCCCAGGTCAAAACTCCTTCTACAAATGTTCCAGGAAGAGGACCCCTTGCTCCTCTGGGGCGGAACTGATCTTCACCAGTGCCCAGACCTGACCCTGTGGAGACATTCCCCAGCCGGTGGGACGGCACCAAGACAAACCAACCACCACACCTCAAGGGCAGGGGTAATTCTTCAGGGCTGGGAACCCAGCTAGCAGGATGCCAGAGGAGGGTGGGCCTGGGGCAAAAGGCCATCTCGTCCATCAGCTTCCCGGAGCAGCACCAGGCTTTGCAGACTATGGGGAAGTCATTAAGCACCATCAGCAGTGGATAGGCACCGCTGGCACAAGCCTATCTCTGTGATGGGGTGAAGCAGCCAAACAACCTCACGTCCTCAAAGTTGTCCATCACTGCAGCCACTGACTGACCCTCTGCATGGGGAGGCTTAGTCCCCGTGCACCCCAGATCCCCATCACTGCCAGAGAGCAGCTCACCGTTCTGCAAGCCCTCCACTCTCTCCCAGCCGCCTGGATGTGCTGGAAGTAAAGTAACCTCAGAACCAAGCAAAACCAAGCAAAACGAAGTAAACCCATCACTGCCACCGCAAGTACAGCAGAAACCCCTCTGGGACCGCGCCTGACCTCTCGCTGCTCTGCAGCGCCAGACACAAGCGCTACTCCACCAGAGACAGCCCCCAGAGCCCCCACCACCCAAATCACACCGAGAAACCACGAAGCCACCTCAAAGCCTCCCCTGTCAGGAGCAGCGGGGCTCGGACCGGCTCTCGGCGCTGCGCTGCAGGCAGGTCCCCGCTCACTTTAACGTGACCCGGTCGGTTTCCCACCGACGCCTCTGTCGCCGGGACCCTGCTGAGCGAGGCCGCCCAGCCCGGCTCCTCCGCCGGACGTGCCCCCGTGTCCCTGTGCCCGCGGAGCATCCCCGAGCCCCCTCCCGCTCCCCGGCCGGGACTCACCGGGCCCGGCGCGGCTGCCGCGGCCGGCGGGGAGCGCCAGGAGCTGCAGCAGGAGCAGCAGCAGCAGCCGCCGCAGCGCCGGGCCGCCCCCCCGCGCCATGGCCGCCCGGCGCTACCCCGGCATCGCCGCCCGCCGCCCGCCCCGCAGCG
>WYDI02030044.1:0-44564 GCA_009867235.2 Psittacus erithacus
ACCGTACCAGATCCACACAGGGTACAATGACCACACCATATTCTACTCTGACACGAATCATAACTGTGTTTATCACAGTTTGGAGACAGTGCCTCCCAAGTATCTGCTAGCTTTGGATACTCCTTGTCTGCCCATCCTGCAATAAATTCTGCCAGAAAGTCACACTGCTCTAAGTCTTTGTCAACTATCTGAAAGAATTATAGATATGGCTGGTTTCAGTCAATTTTGTGATTAGTGGGGCATCCAGCTGTGCCAAAGGTAAAAAGTGCACTGTAATGAAGACTGCTTACTTCACCTTGAAGACCCTTGCCCACATGAGGAAGACTGCTTACTTCATCCTCAAGAATCACCAGAGAGCAGTGCACAGAAGCCAAGAAGAGGGAACTTATGATAATAAATTTCTGAAGCTAGTTATAATATTCTCTGCCTATACACGGGAGTTATGAATATGTATATGACTAATGTAATAGTAAAAGTATATAAATCTGTAACAAACAACAATCACTGTGCCTCTGGCTACGGTCATGCGCCCAGCGCTGTTGCTTTTGCTTTATTGACTTTGCCCCTCAATAAAACCCTGTTATCTCACTTTGAGGAGTGAGTTCGTTTTTCACACAACTCACATTGCTCCTTATTTTGAGATTTTGCATTCTTATTTATCACCGTTTCTTAGCATCCCATATTTATTGCACTTTAACTTATTCTTTTTCAATAATACATGAATTATTTTTTTCCAAGTTTGTGTTCTACTTTGCATTCACAAATGAACACCTAAAAATATCCTTCAGAATTCTACCCACTTGAAAATAAAATGAGGTTTCAGCCTGTCAAGGCTTATTAGTATTTATCATCATGCCCCACAAAGATGTCTGCTTGTGAAAATAGACAGTAATTTCAGACATTTTCTTGTGCCTTTTCGGTTCATACTTTCTTAATTTGGCACTAAAGAGGCTTGAAACACTTAGGATATAATGCTGTTTTCTGTGCTTTCTTTCCAAAATGAGCTTTTCAGGATAAACACACTGACATAACCATGAAAAGCTTCACATAGCAAATTCTGCCTTTTACTACTTATATGCATCTACGTATGTGCACATTTAGAGGCAGTAAGTAGTGGTGCCTAAAAATCTTTTACTTCTTATTGTAATGTGATTGTTGATATAAGAACAGGAACTATTGCTTTAATTAGAATTATCACAGCCATCAAAATAACCACAGGGATATAGCTAAATTATTAGAAGGCTTACATAGTTCAATTAATTTGAAAACCTGCTAACAAACATGTATTGCTTTTTGTAAAAAGTATGATTAGTAATTGCCATTACTAATATAGGGAAAAGTATGCTGACATTTTTAAAATGTTTTGATTGTTTTACTTAGTGCACTTGTCTTTTCCAGAAAATTGGATATTATCAGCCACTAGAGAGATCTATTGTCAGAGAAACATCCAATTACTTGTCCTTGTCTAATGAAAAATTAGCATTTTCCCTTGCCCATGTATAAGTAGCTGAAATTATGTAATTTGGTTCATACAAAAAGTAAGTATTTACTGTTGTGCCTAGGAACAGGATCAGAGGCAATGGACACAAACTGAAACACAGGTGATTTCCTCTGAAATCAGGTGACACTTTTTCACTGTGTGGGTGACTGCGCACTGGCACAGGTTGCTCAGAGAGGCTGTGGAGCCATCTGGACATGGACCTGGGCTGCTAACTCTAGGTGGCCCTTCCTGAGCAGGGTAGCTGGAACAGAAGACCTCCAGAGGTCCCTTCTGACCTGAGCCATCCTGTGAATCTGTGACCATGTCTCTCCAATGGGCTTAAAAGACATCCTAAGGTAGGTAGCTGAGCTGTAACCTCTACAGTATAATTAAGCCAGGAGAATCCCACCTCTAATTAATTTACATGTAAGTTTGATTCTTCCAAAATCACAGTAACTTGAATATCACAGAAGCAGGACTTTAAATGGTAACTGTCAAAACAAGCACTAGCTAATTTAAAGACTTCCAAAATTAAGCAAAAACTTAAAACCAAAATATTTTAACTCCTTTCTGTTTTAATATTATTGCATAAATGGTCTCATTTTCTCTCATTTTTCCTTCTTCCTCATTGTAGCATATTCCAAATGCTAGTCTTTCATTCATTCACTGCTCTCAAGTGGTTAATTTTTTTTTCAGGTAGTAATTAGGGCTGTAGTAAAGGACCACACGCTTCACAGATAAATCACAACACACACAGGTTCTCAAGTATCACATCATAGCAGATTGAAAGATTTTAAGGAGCCTACAGACAAGGCTTTGAAATATTGCTGATGCAGCTTTATCAAAATGAAGTAAAATTATTTGGATTAAAAATCCCATTTTGTTGTATAGGATATAATTTTTCAATTTGATGAGAAAAGAATTTCTCTACGCGTAAAAGCTAGCAGGAATTATCTCTGTCAACAGAAAAAGAGGGGTAAAAGAGAGAAGAATAGAAGAGGAAGAGGGAAGGGAAGGGCAAAACTTTTGTTCAGTTCAAATCAGCAAAGAAAACACTAATAAAAGGAGGCAAAGCTCAATAAATAAATACTGTAATTTACTGTAAATAAATACATACAAACAAACATAAATCAAAGAAGCCTAACTAAGCAAAATCATTCATAATACAAGACTATTAAAATTATCTTGGAGATCTAAATGAAATAACCCTTGGATTCTAGTACTGTGATTTTATTTTCCTGTTTTATGTACTATTTTTGACCTGCTATTGGCAGGATAGATCAGTAAATAAGATGATCTGTATATTGATCAACTAACATACACCTTGAACTAATTTATCATTAAAGACCTCTGCAAAACCCCCCAGAACATCTTATTTTAGAAGAGATTTCAAATTTCTTGAAGCTATTTAATGGAAGATTATTATTTTGATGCAGAGGTTCTCCTGTAAAGGAACTCGTTAGGAGTATTTTAGAATGCCTCTAATTTTAATGATTAAATCAAAAACTTAGTATTAAGTTTAATGCAATTAAATTTTTGTGTTCATTTTTTTTTAGAAAGGCTATTACACTACCTCTCTTGTTCTCTTTAAACAGTGGTTTAGTACATGGAAATTTGTTATACATTGAAGTAAAAATTTATGCTATTAACAAAATTCTAGAAGTATAATGCTAACTACTATATGGGGCAATCATATCTATTGATATATTGGAAAAGAAATCCTTAACTTGAAGACATTTTATATGCTTCATAAAGCTTTAACAAAACATAGCTTAATACCATAATCATATTGTATTAAGTTTTTTAATGCAATGGCAGCCACACCACTGAAAGACATACTGTGTTTAAATTAAAGGGAAAGTAGATTAAACTGTTCAAATTTTTAGAAAAATCAAATAAATTTATTTTGTTATTCACAGTTTTGTCTTGACTTTGTTTTGGAACGCTTATGTCCCTTAAAGAAAACAATTTTGTTTCCCTTATGCAGTTAAATCCACATTAAGATCCTTTTTTTGCCTGTAAACACTTCCTGACTCTCAGGAACTGTGACTTTAGAGATTGAAATATCCAACTTATTTAATTTCTTTAACGAAAAGATGGCATCACTCCTAACTTCAGTGTTCTGTTTCTCTTAAGACTCTCAAGGGAACATAAACATTTTGTTGTTGTTGTTGCTCTGTGGTTATTTTATTTTTATTTAAAGTGCTTCTGTAGAGGCACCAGGGTTGGTTTTGGTTTTTCTCTTTTTTTTTCCAGACTGAAGAACCCTTTCACAATCAATTCATTCAGAGCCAAAGGCGTAGCAAGTAAAGTGAAAACAGTTCACACTGATACTGCTTCCACAAACGTGACCTACAAATCACAGAATTTTCTACAATAGCACCCTGGCACCAATCTCATAGCCTTTTTTTTTTTTTTTTTCCCATGGTCTTTAATATACCCTGATGAATGTAAACATACTTCTTGTCTCATATCAAAGAGGGTTAGAAATCAAGGAATTATCATTTCAGTATTTAGCATATTTGTATCTGAAAACGGTATATTCTATAGACGCTTCACTGAAAATATGGTATTTTAATATTTGAAAAGAGGTGGGAATAAGAAGAAAAGTTGAGATCAAAAATACTTGCAAACGACTGCCAGTATGTAATTGTAACTGAAGAGCATGATTCATTAACCTATGAACTGCACACAAATTTAAAATGTAGGGATTAGTTGGCAGAAGCTCTTATGTGGATTTTTTTGAGAGGGAATAAGGTATTTTGTCTGTGCTCTTTTAGAATTGTTAGCTTTTTTTGCCCTCTTTTTAATTTATAAATACATGAAGTAACAAGAAGCCAGTATCAAAAGTTTGCCACTTGCCAATGTAACTGCTATGTTGTAAACAAGCTAGTTGTCTTGCTGTTCTTTTGACTTCTTTTTACTCTGTATCTCCTGTCTTCCTTCCTTTCTGCCTTCAAATATGATATCAAAAGACAGCTAGAGAAACCTCACTATTAGGACCAGTTACCTCCTTTTAGACAGGAGATCTAATACTCATATTAATTGCAATACCCATTTTGGTGTAAAGGATCTTACTTTTTGGGATATCCACTTCATTCATGGTTTCTCAAATATACAGTATTGGCTACCAGCAATAGCAGCCAAATGTCTGGTACCCAATTATCAAAATCATTGGGCATTTTAATGTCATGCTACAGAGAACTAACTTGTACTGATTCATATAAATGATCGCCTCACGGTTTAATGGTAACCTAGGAGGTCTGGAATCTTATGTGACTTCTTACACAATGATTTTCATTACTTTTTTCCTGAATTACCATGTGGGAACTTGGACTGGAATTTAAAATCTGTGTTGAAATCAGTTGCAATCAGAAGCTGGTAGACTTAATGATCTGTCTACCACAAATCAATGCTTCAAGAACATATTCAGAAGTATTTCTATATCAGAGATATCATATATATATATGTATATATATAAAATACAGAATATATATACATATATATACAGGCAATGGAAGAGATCTGAAAATGCAAAAATACTGTGCTTGGTGAGAAAATGGAATATAGCAATGGTTATGGTTTGGCTACATACGGCTGAAATATGGTTATGATTTTATTAATAATATGTAAATGCATTTGGTCTGAATGTGTTTTTATATTGTTTACTGAAAAAATGCTTAAATATTAGCAGAATGTGTTTCAGGAATAGAGCATTTTTTTTTCCCCTTTCTTCTGTGTTCATTTTCTTTGTCCTAGATAAGAAGTTTTGTTATTACATATTAAAATGAAAGTTGTAATACCTAATAATGTGTAATTTTTCAGTTTCAATGGCTTTTATCATATAAGTTAAAAAAATAAAATTGATATGTGTCATACGAGTATGTCTTAATCAAAGATGACAGTCAGCATTTAAACCCAATTCTGTTGCTTAACTGATCCAGTAAATACCGTATTATGTGGCAACATCAATATCCGGCATTGAAAAAGACAGCTAGAAAAACAGTTTTCTAAGCATATTTCTTCCTAGTGGAGCTGCAGTTTCAACTATTCAGTGTATTGTTACTCAGCCAAAAACTGGCTTCAACTGCAGTATTTTTGTTGCACAGTGTCTAAACCATTGCACTTTGTGTTCCAGAAGTATAGACTTAAGAACTCTTCAAGGCTGGGGATTTGTGGGTTGTTTTTTTTTTTTGAATCATACAAGGCTGAGGTTTTGATCAATTTCTGAACTAGAAGCAATTGATCAAAAGCCATCGCTACCATGTTTAATTTGACTTTTCACAATTGTGTAGTGAAAACTACTTGTTTCATTCTTCCCATTTTCTTTCTACCTGTGAACACAGCTACGTGGAAAAGGTTTATCATAGCAGGTACCTTAAGACTGGAAAAGGCTTAGGTCCTCTCTGTTTAGGTGTCTTAGGTACTTCTCTGCAGTAGACGTTTGAAATTGATCCCTCAGGCATATTTGTTCAAAATCATTCTATTTTTCCCTTCACTTGGCATTGAAAATAAATGAACTGGAGATATTAGACTAAAGTCTTTGGGGTTTTAAGTCAAAGCTAAAAACTTTACATTTTGGGCTTCCTGGTATTTCTCCTGTGTATCTTCATTTTCTAAAGTATTATGCATCAAGACATTCCCATATCACAGAAGAAAACCAAATAAATGATTGGGTAAGACAGTAGATCCCCTCAGGGTCTCTAGCAAACCTGGATGTGTTGACCTGAATTTCTGTCCTAGAATTTTATACTGGCATCAAAGAAAAAGCTTTGTTTTTTATGTATTTTGGATTGCTTTATTCTTTGTAAACTTAATCGTACAGTGTTGGTCATCACAAAGCTTTTTTTTAAAGAATTTTCACCATTTCCTTCTATCAAGTACATTTTTTGTTGCATATGATACTTGAAGCATGTAATAAATAAAATTTATTAAACTGAAGAGAACAAGGTTAATTGAGCTATTCAGCATATATGCTCAAACAGTATTAGAAGACAGCCTTCAAACTTTTTTTAAGTGCCAGTAATATAATTCTTTTTCTTTTGCTTCTGTAATATACCGGATACAAGTATTTATAACAGAGTAATTCAATACTTTTTTTAGTATTACTAATTCAATAATAGCAGCATGGTAATAGCTAAAAAAGTCACAACCAAAAATCTGATTCTACCTTATCTATTTCCAGTAGACAGCTAATTATCATTGTTTACTTCTAGATATGAAATTTGCTTTGGGTATAGATATAAGCAGACATTGAAGTGTTGGCATTTAGGATTTATAAATAAATCTTGATTCAGCAAAGCATGTAAATGTGTACATGTATAACAAGTATAACTGTTGATGTTTGAAATTATCATGGCTGATCCCGTAGAACACACTTCTGCCCATTTTTAGCAAAAACATTTCAACATTCAAAGACTGGACTAATCAGCATATAGAAGATGTTTTCCAGTATTATCTAATTTCAATTTTCTTTAAAGTCTTTTAAATCTTAGATTTGGACTAAAGAGCCTTTATTTTAGAAAGGGGACAGGTCATGGTTTAGAAGCCACCTTCTTGTCTGCAGGGAAGCCTGAAAATTCATTATGATTGTGAATTAGATGAGAATGCTATTTAAATATTTCTTCAGGAGCAAGGATTAAAAAGTTAACTTTCTTAATATGAAATGGATTATGTGTAATAATATGCTAATGAAGTTTGATTTGCATAG
This sequence comes from Psittacus erithacus, assembly GCA_009867235.2. Classification (NCBI taxonomy): domain Eukaryota; kingdom Metazoa; phylum Chordata; class Aves; order Psittaciformes; family Psittacidae; genus Psittacus; species Psittacus erithacus. The sequence goes on from WYDI02030044.1 coordinate 7,191, forward strand.
AACTCTAAACTTTGTGAAATTTGTTTATGATACGAATAAGCAAACAATTACCTTTCCCTACAGATTCTGAGCTGAGCCTATGTGTGAGGTTTTTGTGTACTCTGTTAACAGAAGTGGATCCTACAAGATGAACTAATACCACCTACAAAGATATGTTAGTGATATCGTTAATAAATATGTAAAACAGATGGTAAATTTTAATGACCAGGTGCCTAGAGAATGGTATGTACTTTTTGAGCAGTTTCACTAGTTGTTTTTTTTTTTGTTTCCATGTCTGCTCTGTTTTGGTAGATTTAGGCACAGTCTGATCATTTGACCTCTTGCATGTAAATCTAATTTTCTGCTTTAATTCCATTATCTATTATATCCATTATTTTAAAAGCCATCAGGACATAGTCCTGTGCTGCTGACTCTAGGAGGCCTTGCTTGAGCCAGGGCATTGGACCGGAGGACCTCCAGGTCTGTTTCACATTGAACCATTGCGATTCTCTGAGTTTGTGATTCTACAATTCTGTCTGAAAAATTAATTTTATTCTTTCCATTCCTGTGATTGTACAAAGTAAATATATATATATATATCCCTTCATGAGCAGCATCCTCTGCTATTCTGCATTGCCTTGCTTTGTATCTGAGACAAGAAAGAGCAGATTTGTTATATTATGCCTTAGTTACTGGACTGCTCTTACCTCAACACATGGGACTTACATTCTTTTGATTCTCCTTTCGATCCCTCGGGGAATGGGGGTGGGAGGGGGAAAGGAGGTGAGTGAGCAAGTGGCTGCATGGTTCTGAGTTACCAGCGAAGTTTAAACTGTGACACACAGAAGGTCTAAGCAGGAAGGAGCTGCCTAAAAGCAGCACAGAGACACTGAACATCAAATATACCAGGTACTGAACATAAGCCAAAGCTTAGAAATATCAAGGGCAACAAGAAAGGTTTCTCCAAGTACCTCAACAGCGAAAGATTTCCACTAGTAAGATAAGCCTTCCCAGGCATCTGAAAGGCATTTTAAGAGGTTCTTTGGGAATGTGGAAGAAGAAAAGTTAGGGAACACTTAAGCAAACTAGACATACACAAGACAGAATGCATCCAACTGTGATGAGGGAGCCTCTTGACATGTGGTCAGTTACCTGTCAGTCTGAAAATATGGCTTAATCCTCATTCTCTTTGCTTAAATTCAGACATTGCTTTTTATAAGAATAATGCCAAGTTACGGTGAAGACATGCACTTTTAATAAAATTTGGGGAGTAATTTACCTTTCGCTTTCACACTCAGCTGGTCAATTATTTTCTGATTCAAAATATGTTTTAAGGCTGCGCTAGATTTGAAGTCAAAGTCATGGGATGGTAATTTTCAGCTGTTTTATATATATATAAAAAAAATTTGATTTTCTACAAAATCAGCAAGAATTGATAATTTCATTAAAAGTCCCTACTAGTGTTTTGTAAATCCATGGACCACTATTTTGTAATAGTAAACAATATGAATGTTACTTCCACCTGGCTTTTGTAATTGAAACCATTCCAGTCTCTTCAGGCTGGTTTTATACATACTCATGTAATGCAATATGTGCATACATATTACCCTACGTATCTATGAGGTACATGCTTAGATTAAAGAACTCAATTGCCCTTGAAACCTTCTGTTAATGAAGGAAAATGAGTCACATCTAGAATAAGGGAGGAGTAAAACCTTAGATGGGCTGAACTGGTGTTAGATAGTATAAAGCTATTTCCTGTTATTAGTCACCTTATTCTCTTTCTCAAGCCTAGCTATTCCAATTAAGCACTTATTAATAGCTTAAAAAACGTGCTTCTGAGGAGATGTTCAGGCCTCAGAAACTCAGTCCAAGAGTATTTTGATAGTTTTCAATAACCCTAATCAATATTTAAATTTTAGAATGTGAAGTGGGAGGAGAACAAGACGGGAATGATGGTAGGGTAGAAGGCCTTGTCTTTTTTAATCTACCTGCATTGTCAATTCATTCGATTATGTCATTAAATTTTTGTGGTATTTTAACTGCCAAAGAAGGTTTAAAAATAGCACAAAATCCATGTAAGACTCATCCAAGATAGCCTTTTATAGATATATTCCTGGCAAGTTATGAAGTTTAAATTATCTCCCTGAAAATTACCAAAAAAGTAATACTCTGCAATATTTAATGAAAGGTTTAATCTAGGTTGCTTTCCTCCTTCAGTAAGCAAAAAGCAAGCAACTTCTTTCTCTTTCAGTCTTTAATCTATTAGGCTGACACTTTATTTTTTGGTTGTTATCTATTATTGATGAGAGTTTTTGCAAGTCCTGAGGTCTTTGTGAATTTAGCTGTAAAGCCAACAAAGCACTAATAAATTATGTACTTACTAAATAACAACCTAGCTACTTAATAGCTACCTAGCTTTGTGCAGGTTCACTTTATTTTTTCATTTACTGTGTGAATGGAGGAGGAGATTTTTTAAATGCATGAAAATTGTGAGTCTTTTGATAGCTACTGCTACATTTCATATCATCATACAAGGTGTATTAATTATATTATGAAAAGAAACTGAACACAAAGAATCAAATATACCAGGTATTGAAAACAAAGTTATTCAAGAAATGTGTTGGGTAAGCGCACTTTAAATGAATTGGGGCAGGCACAAAGAGTGGATTATTTGGTTCTAGTGAATGGCCATTACTTTCTACTGTTCACTAGCAAGTTTCAGGAGTAGTTGATACATTGCTAGGTGAAGCAGAGCTGAAATTTATATGCTATTGTGCTTATTAAGGCAGCATTGCTTTGCAGATGACTATCCTTTTTCCTTATCTGTTGACAGCACACGAATTCTTTTCTGTGCTTTGCAATATTTCTGGTTCTGAAGTAGCTTCTGGTTGTACATTACCTAGCAATCATTTTACCCATGGATTTTATGAAAAAAGGATTTTCTCCAGACAGATTTAGTCAGTTATGAATTTTTTAAAAAGACTTCAAAGTATCTTATAATTTTTTAGATACTGATTATTTTTTTATTGATTTCGATATATTCAGCTATTTTATTTTCCCCTACTGCACATTATTTCAGACTGCCATTGCTCTGCAAGGCACCACAGGCCTGACTGTCCTTGCTCAGCTCACCCTAGACCACACCTTAGGACCCCATTTCAGTCCTTTGGGTCCCTCAGCTTCTACTCCAGTGACATCACGCACCGGCCAGTATCCAGGTCCACATAGCCCTGTTGAGCTCAGCCCACATCCTGTCTCAGCCTTTGCCTGTTCCTGTCTCCAGAGAGGAGACAGATGCCTGAGGCTGGGGCTGCCCATGACAACCCCCTCCCCAGATGACCTGCTCTTAGCTCCAGGGTGGGAAGTGCCTATGCTGGCAGGGGACCCCTGACATTCCCAGTTCCTGGCCTCAGGCTACCACCACCCTCATGCAGTCGCTGGCTGAAGAGACTTACTATTCCAGTGCCTCTCATGTTGCCTATGCAGGCTGTCCTCATCACTGGATTGCAAACCAGTGAAGTACCTGACTCAATTAAAACAAGACTGTTATGCAACATAGAGAGCTTATTTACATGAATAAACAATACGTAACACCTGAGAATACAAACCTTTGCACTTTGTTTCAGATCAACAAAGCTAGATATTTCCAAAATCCACTTATGTTTTTTTAAACACAGTGAAAAGAAAGGGAAATAGTGAGGTGTCTCACTATTTGCTTCTCTGTTTAGACCCATATTTGTGTCCAATTACACATACATTCTCCATCAGAAAATTACATGTTTTTAAAATATGTCTTAAGAGAAAATCTTAAAGCAGCTGTATTCAGGGTGCATTTCCTTCCTGGGGAAGATGTCCAGGATGTGTCACTTCTGTATGCTGAGTGGATACCTCTGAAAACCACCAAAGAACTTCAGTAGAAGTGTGATACAATGAATAGAATAAAGAGGAGAAAGTTATCTCAGTATCAGTCCAGAGATTAGTGGATGCTTTCTTTAGAACTTCCCTTACTGGTCCAACAGGCAGAAGAGTTCACCAAAAATACCAGTCCTTCATTTATGGATCTTCTGATGCCTCCTTTCACCCCTTTCACCTTCTGCTCAGCCTGGAACATACATGGAAGTTCACTGCAACTGAACTACATGGAATCACTAGTTGGAATATTAGTTACTTTGTGATATCTCTAAGGTGCAGACAAGGCTGCACAGGGGGCTGGAGTTATGATGCTGTCTACAGTGCTGCCAATAAGTATATGGAAAGGAATTCAGGAATACTTTTTCTTCAATGTCTCATTTTGCCACTTTTGTATGTTTATGTAGCTGCAAACCATCATGAAATGAAATTTAGTTTACCTTGAAATAAATATACAAAATAAGCTACAGGTGTATTAAACTTCCCACTCAAGGGCGTAACGTGGGAGTCAGGAATTTCTTCTTTGGACTATTTTGTATATCTCTGCTTTTGATCAAAACACTTCTTTGTGAAGACAACTGTCTAGACAATTGGTTTGCCACAGAATAGCAAGTAGTGGCATTAATAAAATTACATGTGCAGTATGCATATAGTCTATTCTTGTGCTAAGAGTTTTCTAGTTAACCTTGTATTTATATGCAGAGAACATCAAAACTTAGTTATGAACATTTTTCTGCTCCAGAGCTGAAATCCAATGAAAATAAAATATTAGCTTTATATTTCCAGTCACCTGAGTAAGATTCTACAGGCTTAAAATGGACACTGTAACAAGGAGCAGATACAGTATTATTACAACACATTGCTGTAATATTAATATGTAACAGGTAAAACTAAGGAATTTTGAACCACTGTCTTTTCTGTAATTATCCAGTGATGTCCTACTCAGAACTCTTTGAATCATAGAATGATTTGGGTTTAAAGGACCTTAAAGATCATCTACTTCCAATCCCCCTGTCATGGGCAGAGACACCTTTCGCCCCTGTCCAACCTGACCTTGAACACCAGGGATGAAGCATCCACAGCTTCTCTGGCCAACCTGTTCCCAGTGTCTCAGTACCCTCATAGTGAAGAATTTCTTCCTAATGTCTAATATAAATCTCCCCTCTGTCACCTTAAAGCCATTCCCCTGTCACTACATGTCCTTATAAAAAAGTCCCTCTTCAGCTTACTTCTAGTCCCCCTTTAGGTACTGGAAGGCTTCTGTAAGGTCTCCTCTGAGCCTTCTCTCCTCCAGGATGAGGAAGCCCAATTCTCTTATCCTGTCTTCATAGAATAGCTGCTCCCGCCATCTGATCATATTCATGGCCTTCCTCTGGGCTCGCTCAAGCAGGTGCATGCCTTGTGTTGGGGGCCCCAGAGCTGGATACAGCACTCCAAGTGGGGCCAAAAGATGGTTGCATCCAGCTTTTTTTAGCTGTTTTCCAGTCAATTGTATTCTCAAAATCTGAGAATTTCTTTAAGGAACGTATGAGCAAACCTATGACCCCAAAAGACATCAATATGACTAGAAAGTTATGATTGCAATAAAATTTAACTACTTTAATAAGAATCAAATAATTCAATAATGATCACTTTCTCCCATAAGAAACTAAATGCCATTCATAGAATAACCATTCAACTGGAAAATATACGCAGATGAGCATTTTCTGCAGTGCTGTCAGAATGTGTAACATGACAGTAATTCTTACTGTTCAGCACTTTAATGACTTTCTCCTACATAGCTGCCCATACTCATACATAATAGCTAAGTACCCTATGGTGAAAGTATAAGCAGTATAGCCATGTGCTTGCAGTCTTCTTGCAAACTGAGCAGGTTTTTGATTGGCTCTAGCAGGTTTGGGAAATGACCATTTCAGACAGGACACAGTGAAGCAGAAAATGGGCAGATGCTGTAAGTTGCATAACCAGTACAAAGAAAACTCATCTGCCAGTTATAGTAAATGAAATTAACTGATGGGATACCGACTGATTCAGGCTAATTTAATGACAACTTCTAACCATCTGGCTAGAAAACTGTATTTTACAAAGGCCTAATGCTGACCCACATAAGCTAGTCTAAAAAACATTTGGTGAGTTTAATAATGTATTATACATCAAAGCAAGAACTCATTACTGTTGCAAGTCATGAAATATTTATTCTTAATCTGACAGTTCTACTACTGCTAAACAGTAAGAGATTACACCGTGAAGCAGCATATATAATAAATGACTGACTACTTTTCTGCTCTGCTGGTAAATGCAAAGCTTCCTGAGCCTGATGCTTTCCACTTGCTGACAGTGTAAAACTGTGGGAAATAAAGCCTTCCTTTTCCTCAGTGGCTTCTCCAGCACAGATCATGCTTTGCTCTATGGTCTTAATTTATAATTTTGCAGTAAGATTTGCTAGAACTGATGAATTCACCTGACCCATTAGTTTCTTTGTATTTGGCTTCATTTCACAAATAGTCGTCATCCTTTAACCCAAATTATACCCATGATGCTTTTGCCTGAAATGTCTTTGTGGAATGTAGTTTAAGAAGGAAATTGAAAAAATAAAAGAAGTGCATAATTCAGAGCATAATTTGGCTGACAAAATCCAATTTATTCATGATGGTTTGTGACGTGGAAAGGACCCAGCAAGACTCTCAAAGCTCAGAGCTGGCAGTTAGAAGATGTACATCAGCAAATTTGATTCAAACGCAGTGAGGCGGTAACCACTCAACCTCCTCAGAGCAATTTTTATGGAGTCATTGTTATAAACACACATATTAAAATATGGTTGAAATATGGCAGTAGAAGTGTTTTTCAGACAGCCCGTATTATTTTCTTAAGGCATTTTACAAGCGCATAGTGATGTATTCACATTTTTTTTCTTTTTTTGTCTTTATTATGTTTAAATGCGATTTAAGTATAATAGTGTATACAAGTTGATGGACATAGTATAGCACTTTCTTCAATAGGAGATCTAGGAGAAGAGAAAACTTCTCAGAAATCAGAAGGGTATGTTTCCACATCAAATTTGCACAGCTGTAAGAGGTACTGTCAAATTCTTTGAGGCATAAAGGTAAACTATGCCATTTGTACCAAAATACTATGTGCTGTATACTGCACATGTATTAATCTGTATACTGTCTCTTCACTAAAATCTGTGGACAAACTTATAACCTTCCTGTGAAGCAATTTTAAGTAGCAATACCTAATCAGATTTCAAAAAACCCCATTTTTCTATTCTGTTGGATATTCCATTAGTTGTCCTATTCACTCAAGATTGTTTGGACTCTTTGACACTTAGCAAGTGGAAAACAAATATCACAGCTCTGCTGAATTCAAGAATAATCCTTATTAGATTCATACAGGTTTAAATGCAAAAAGAGTGTCTTGTGTACAGAAACAAACTGCAGAGAAACAAGTTTTCCTAGAAGAACAACAAATTAAGTCAGGCTATTCTACAAAATGTGTTTACTATATTACCAGAACATTCCACTCATAAATTAGCCTCAGTGCTTTGCAACTGTTCTCATATATGGTGTCAAAAACACAGGCTGTTCAGAATGGTTAGGCAAGGCAGGTAAGGTGGAGGCTGTCGCACTATATGTCAGGGAGTGGTTTGATTGCACCGTCTTGTCCTGGTTTCAGCTGGGATAGAGTTAATTTTCTTCCCAGTTGCTTGCACAGTGCTGTATTTTGGCTTTAGTCTGAGAACAGTGCTGATAACACATCAATCTTTTAGTTGTTCCTAGGTAGCACTTACCCTGTTCAAAAACGTTCCAGTCTCCCATGCTATGCCAGTGAGGAGGGGCACAGGAAGCCAGGAGGACACAAAGACAGGACACCTGACGTGAACTAGCCAAAGAGGTGTTCCATACCACAGCACATCATGCCAATATAGAAATAAAGGACTTTAATTTTCATTATAGTGTGGATATATCTCAGATAATATTAAGCTTGTTTTTAAAACAGCATGCTGTGACTCTATTGTTGGTTTTACTCGTTTCTCAGGATGTTAAGCCTTCTGTTAACTATGACCAAGGCTGCCCTGTGTTTTTACAGCTTCAAAATGTTCTATTTTGTTTATGATTAGCAGGTCCAGCTGTATGCATCCCCTAGTGTTTTGTTGACTACCTGCAAAAAAATTATTCTTTACTTTTCTCAGAAACCTCTCTAGTTGCTTGTGACCGCTATGTTTCCCTTTGAGCAGATATCAGTAGGTTAGCAAACATGTTGGCAAACTTGCCATGGCTGTACATTCTCAGGTGGATTCTGTCTTTCCAGCAATTCTCATTCTTCAAAGGTAGCAAAGTGGTCATAAAGCCCTAAGCTTTTCCTATATCACCTGCTGTACACTCAGATGTTGACTTGCAGGATGTCCCTGCTCATACCTGAGCCTTTCCTCTTTACTAGCAAAATAAGCAAGAGAACCATCTTAGTTCCTGGGCTTTTCACTCTTACCCCAAGTCCTATATATTTAAGCCTGCTATTTTCATGATCTGTCTTAGCAGTATCATTGACTCCTACACGGATGAGCAACAAGGAATAATATTTCAAAGCTTCATTTCTTGCACCTATTTTTTTCTTGAAAAATTGAAGGGTTTAATAACGGAGGAATATACATCAGAATCAACAGGAAATAATATAGAATCATAGAATAGTTAGGATTGGAAAGGACCTTAAGATCATCTAGTTCCAACCCCCCTGCCATGGGCAGGGGCATCTCACACTAAACCATGCCACACAAATATGAACTATTTTACAATGAAACAAAAGGTAGTGACAAAGTTGTAGAGAAACATCCTAAAGATTAACTGTCTATTGGAAGGTTATTTTTTGTGTAGTTTTATCAGGCGCTTATGTTTTCTAGTCTGTTATTCACATATGACCGAATGAGTGATCTGAAATAGTTAAAATGGAAAAGCAAACAAAATCTAGTCTGATTACTCTTTAAGAATAACACAGGAAGCATAGTTTACATATAAATAAGTATTTTTACGCTCTGAAAATACACAGCTATCTTTCCAAGATCTATAAAGTTCACATGTAGAGGACAGATAGTTCTCTGCATCTTCTTTCCCTGAAATCCCCTTATACAGATTACTGTTCATACAGATATAAGTACTCTTGGAACAATCATTAAACAAATACAAATTGACTTCAGCTTATTTAATAAATTTTTAAATTAAAATTAGTTTGGCTCATTTTCTGTGTCATACAAGACAAAGAATTTGCCCTTGACTGTGAAATTGGCAGAGAAAATATGCACAGAGGTACCGATTTTCTCACATAAATGTACAAAAACACATAATAATTGCAACAGAAAATGAAGCAAGTGAGAGTTTTAAATAAAAACAAGGTAATATGCAAGTACCTATAGATTAAGGACATATTTCTCGGGTAGTTTAGGTTTATAAGCCAATTAACCTTTGAAAATAAAACATTTTTTATAATTTAAAGAATCAATGGCTTGACAACTCACACTAGAACTGTAAATATTAGAAATAGCTTGAGTTTTACTCATGAGCCTTATCCATGAATTTCACTAAAACAGCAACCTATTAACAGGCATCCACCTACATCATTAAATTAGTATTTCATCTTAATAGCAAATTAATTTTTCTTGTTGTTCAGTAGCATCGCAAATGAGTGATTTAGGGTTGTTAAAAGAATCACCATCAAAGGTATCTGCAGAATTGATTTTAATATGAATTTGTAGAAGTGAGACTTAGTGGCAGGGTTCACTCTATCACTTCTTACATGGATGAAACATACAAAATCAAGTTAGAATTGATTTAGAATTATTTACAGATACTGATGATGCAAAAAGGTAAGAAGACCCTTCTGCTGAGTCATGACACTCAGAGTGGACCCCCTTGCTTTCTAAACTCCTGAAGGAGCTTAGGTGTGGCTAAATCCAGTCTTAGTCTCAGACTTGGACAATGGCTTATATCTAAAGAAATTAACTGCATGCATTTAGTTAGTATTGCTTTTGGATGCTACTAGCAGCTTACTGAGGATCTGTTGTGATTAAGGGGTTTCTCTGTCTTAGTAAGGAAGGACCTCAGTCTCAGGTAAGGAATCTTAAATGTAAGACTTATCTCTGCTCAGTCATCTCCTGTCCAGTTCAGTTGCAATTTAGAAGGAACTCTAACTGGACTTATCCAAGGATCTGTTGTTAGTAGAAAAGTCTCTCTGCCTCAAGGGGCAACCTTGAGAGATGTCCCAGATCCAGGGGAGACCACTGCCATGCTGCCAGGCTACCTAGCAGGAAGAACTCAAAAGAGGCTCACTCAGGCTGTCATATTTATAGAATAAAGTGGCTGGCTTGTAGGCAAATGGCGTATGATCAAAAGACATGGTACCAGCCATGAAATTCCTGGTACTCACAACTCTCTTTGCTCCTTGATCAGTGAGTATTGGAAAACCTACCTGCTATTCAAACGTTACTTGTATGATTGATGTTCCAGGTAGATATGCATTGATGGTCAATGCATCAGTCTGCTCCTTTGTGGGTTTCCTGAAGGAGTTCTTGGCCCAGCTACAGTGCAGGCCTTTACCTCCTTTGCAGCCTGTACCAGGGCTATTGATATTTTGATTAAGGGGGTTGAGTACATCCATCACAAGTAGTCACAGAACATTGAACCCTATAGGGTTGGGCATAACATAACTAAAACATATTAAAAGATGGAGTTTAGGTAACTTGGGTTTAGCAGGAATTAAGTACATGTAAAGTACTTTTCACATGCTTGCATAATTCTGAGTATTATTTCTTACCATTCTTTTAAACATGCTGGTACTATTTATCATACAGACTGAATATTTTAAAGAATATTACAACAAATTAAGGCCTTAAAATTTTAAACATATTCTAGAAAGAAATATTAGAAATAAATACTGATCCAACAGGCTGCACAGTAGCTTATTCTTTATACAGACTTTTGTTGTCGTTTAAGCTCAGTTGGTAAAATCGGCTGAACCCAAGACAACTTTGATCTCACATTTGTTTCCTCTTTATTTTAGTCAAATAAGTTTTAGTATTTTAAGTTTCTAATTATTTAGCAGTCTCTTATTTTACTTTGACAAGATTATTCTCTGAGGAAATAAACAGACAATCAACAGTTGACTGCATTTTGAAATATAGACACTAAGTTCAAGACAGAAAATACTTTAGGATCTCCTGTATTCTACTCAGCCTTATCTGTTATATTTATACAGCTCTTATTTCACTTTGGTTTTACAGTATGGATGAAAAACCCAAGTGCTAGGCAGTACTGTCAGCTTTTCTAATGTTTAGATTCTTGTAAACATTTCCCAGTACAAAAAAAAGGTGTTTGTTTCAGGATGTTATTGTCTTGTTTATTTCTTAGCTATCAAAGAGCATACCTGTTTCTAGTCTGTCTCAGAAAAAAAAAAACAACCAAACACCAAAAATATCCTAAAAAAAAAAAAAAATCAACACACATTGACAGTCAGTTTCATCCAAGAGCTAGTAGGATATACAAAAGACAAGTTTTCCTTCTTGCCACTTCAGTTTTGCTTTCATGCAGTAATAAAGTGACAGCTATACTTCTACTTTGATGAGCAAGTAACCATGTAAATTCTAGTCCTTCATTCCAGCTGAAGTGGAGAAGAAGGATGCAATACAAATGACTAACTTGGATGTTTTTTTGAGGGGACGAGATTGTAGTTTGGTTGGTTTCTTGGGTTTTTTTTTCCCTTCTCTGAGGATTTCTTATCTTCCCTATGCATTTTGTAAAAGACTGATGTAGCTTTTGGAGGACTTTTATTGTTCTTTTGATCATGAAGATCTAGAAACCAAAGTACCACAAACACAGTCAGTTTGAAAACCCACGCCACTGCATAAATGTTTATATCCATAGGTTAATAATAATGCAGCTTTCACTATGTGGGCATCCCAAACAAGGATGCAGCAATAGCCATTATGGAAGTTCTCTCATAACCTTTCCACGGATTATGTCATGCATTTTACTGATGTGGGCAAAAGTAGTGCACAGGCAATTGATGGAATAATATTCCTCTGGGAAGACTGCATACAATGGTAAAGACAACATTTAAGCAATATTTTTTAGGGTTTTGTTGTGGTTCTGTTTAGTTCAGGTTATAGAAGCTACACGGGGATCATTACATTGCTGAAAGGACACATAGGTTATGATGATTAGCCTCCTGTTTCACGACTGTTAATGAAGTCTAAGTTACTGCTTGGGTATCACCATGGTGGTTTATAGTACCTACTACAGTAACCACATCTGCAAAACAATCTTTAGGTGCTAACAAAACAAACATATTTAATATTACAGAAAAAAAAAAAAAAGTGTTTTGTGAATGTTTGCTACCTGAAATTTCAGTGCAGTGATGGAGAGAGACTTTTAGATGAGTTTTGCATATTAAGGTAAGCACTTGGAGCCATGGCAGTCTTTTGTAAAATCTCCAACCCAACATAAGCCTGGCCAAGTTGTTTCTCAAAGAATTATGCTAAAAATATATGTAATAATTTCTACTGGTCACATCTTACATGAATAATGTTTTAACTAGTGAGTTAATGAATGTGAAAGGTATTCTACTCAGAATCTTACTATTTCAAGAAGACTATTTCATTACACAACCATGGAACAGTTTGGATTGGAAGAGACTTTAAAGATCCAACTTCCCTGGCCACATGCATGAAATTCTTCTGCTAGATCAAGTTTCTCAAAGCCCCATCCAACATGGCCTTGAACACCTCCATGGATGGGATATCCTCAGCACCTTTGGGAAACACATTCCAGTGCCTCACCACCCCATGTCTGATCAGTACAGTCCCTGCTAAAGAGTCCCTAACCAGCTTTTCTGTAGGCCCCTTTTACGTACTGAAGAGCTGCTGTAAGGTCTGCATTGGAGCCTTCTCTTCTCCCAGATGAGCAAACCCAACTCTGTCAGTCTGTCCTTCAAAGGGGAAGCATTCCACCCCCCTTATCATCTCTGTATGTATATATACATATCTACACAGTCACATTTTTCTGAACTTTTTAAGACCTATATAGAATTGAAGCTAACTATAAATACAAATACTAGATAATAAGCAATAATCTGGCATTATACCTTTATATGTTAGCCAGATTATTGTCATAGATGTAAAAGTATACTCATTTAGAGAAAATTATTTTTTCTGTTTGACAGAACACTTCCATCTACAACTGTTGAATGTGGAAAACAACAGTGAAAATAAGTCTAAATTTAACTCCAAAAATAAACTGTAAAATATAAGGAAACAGTATTTGTATCTGTTTGTAACAGTGTTTGTATCTGTTTCATTGAGTATCATGATACTCAATGAAACAGAAAACAAACATAAAAATGATACATAAAAAAAATACTCAAGACCACTTTTATTTTTGTTTGAATCTTGGTTTTGTTCGTTCTGTTTCTTGAAGCACTTTAGTGCCTTGCATCTCTTTATCATTGTCTTCCTAGCAAGCACTATAATACAGTTTTAATGGTGTAATTACCTTGAAATACTTTGATATATACTTAGTGACTTTGTTATTAAGTGCTGTTCATATCATCTTTTTCATCGCTGTTGTTTTGAGCAAAAATATCTATAGTGCTGGTCCAAAGCGCAAGGTGTTTAGCCACTTGTATTAGTGATTTTTTTGCATGTATGACAGACATGGGAGTAAGAAGATTCCTTGAATAACTTTAATAACCTTGCAATAGTAAGGAAAGACTCCTCAAAAGTAGATGTGCATAATAAAAGAATACGCATTTCCACTAGGAAGATACAGCAGTAGTATTTGGCAAAATGCCCAGCCTTCTCTGTGTAATTCACTGAGGAATACTTTTGTCTCACTCTGTAAATAAGCAGGTAAGATTAGATTTCACTGCTCAAAAGAAACAAAGAAGGTAACTTAATATAAACACATCTTTTTAACTGTAATTTGATAGGCATGCATCAAACCTGATCAAAACCCAGCTGCTTTTCATTTCAACTAACAATAAGATGTGAAATCCCACACAAATGGGTATGACACGAAGCCTCTTACATTCTTATTAGTACTATTGTCCTCCAACTTACCTTCAGAGCCAAAATTTTTAAGTATAGGATTTTCTCCCAACATGTTTTGAAATACATTAAGTCAAGAACTCAGATCCTCACAGGCTATGTCTCTTTGGTCTGTGAAAATAAAAGAATTCCAAGCCTATTTTTTTGTTTCACTCTGGGAAAGTACTCAAACATTGTCTGCTGGGAAATCAGCCTTTAAACTTGCTGGTTTGAGAATAAGTATCATTTTCAAATACGAAAATGATATCCTTCAGAAAGTCTTTTCACTTTTTTTAGGGAATGCTTTTAAACCAGCCTAAACATGTCTATTTTCCAAAAGCTCAAAACCTGCTTTGGCTTTCTTGCCAGTATTGTCTCCGACTTGCAAGTCAAAAGAAAGCTGTGAAGGATGTTGTTTGATTAAACTGTGACCTTACCAATTAAACTAGAAATTATTTAGTAACGCAGTCCTGCATTCCTTTCCTTACTTCTTTCTTTTTGAGAAAGATTACTCCCAGCCTGTGCTTAGGACATGCTAACCTTCTCCTTATACAAGAAAAAGGAAGGTACATACATCAGTTGTTACACCACTCCTTGCTGTTTCTGTGTGATACTATTGTCTCAACACTCTTCTGACTGCTACCAGGGAATTGGGCCATTTTGGAATTAGTGCGTGATGGTTGTTAAATTGATGGGTTGGATTTAGCACATACCAAATCCAAAATTTTCCATGAGAAGACAGAGAACCTCCTTATAAAGCTAAAATATAGTCTGAAACTTGGGGAACAATTCCTCTCTAGTCTTAAGAAATATAATCCATCAAAACCATAAGATATTAAATAAGCAAAATAAACCCCTGCTTACTAACCTTAACGAGCAGACAGAAGAGTAAGTTATTAATTCAGGGGTGACAGACAGGCAAACATTAGCCATTATATACAGAGTTTAACTCAATCCCTCAGTCATTCTCCCTCAGTGGTGATTTTCTCTCAGCCTTAAGGAGGAGCTCTTTCAGGGGTGATTATCATTATTTTTGTGATAAGACAACTTTATCTTTCTTTTTTTGTTCTTCTCCTTCCCCATCATGTGAATTTTCAGAAATCTAATCTAGATAGGAGAATAGCACAGGTTTTAATCAATCTGCAGCTGCATTTTTAAATGATAGCAAATATAACAGACTCCATGTTCTAACAAACTCATTTAATACAAAGAATAGGTAACAGAGATACAAAATAGGGATTTTCAGGGTTGTCATTCATCCCTCTGAAAATAGAATTAGCAAGATTAATTGACAAATGAAAACTATTAGGCTACAGTAACTTTGAGGGCTTAATATATTCTGCAGCATTGTATCAATACTGAAGCATTTCAGAAAAAATAACACCCTACTGAGTTAGAAATATGTAACTAATCCTGCTTAACAAAGAGAAAAACTGATTTTTGTAAGCAGTCAAATACCTGAATGGAAGCACATGGCAAGTTCCCCTGAAACTTTTCCCTTCGTGATATGCTAATTTTCAGAATCTGGGGTTTGTGGATAGCTTTCTGGCAGACTCAAAGATTCTTGACTCTTAGTTTTATCCTTCAGATGTCCCAGTGGTCTCATGGTTTAGGCTCTTCAGGAACGATTTTGCTTTTGTGCAGGCAGTTGACATTGGAACTTCCCCAGAAGAATGTTTCTGAGAGATGAACATCATTGGGGGAAACTTAACCTCTGCCAGCCACAGACTGCTGACAGCTTCTGGAAAATGAAACATGGACAGTAGGGGTCAACACCAAAAGACAGGTCATGGATGCATTAAAGTAATATACTATCATTTATAATCCCTCTGAAATAATCACCAATTTGTAAAATCTCCAGTAAGGAGAAAAAAGGACACCAATATTTACTGAAAGAATCTGAAATTAACTTAGATACTTCTTCTTTGAAAGTGTTTATATTGCTTCTTCACAAACAGCCATATAACAGTACAAAGAACTTTGTTTAAAGCATCATGCAAATGATATGAGATTTCACTATTGGTCTCCCCAGTTGATTGTTTTCCAGGATCATGGTAGTTTCAGCCGAACACACATTTTTTCTTCGAGGAAAAAAATATATTTCAGACTGTTGTCTTGCTCTATTTTAGGTTAGAGTGGTTCAGAAATTCAGAAATTAATTTTATGTTTTAGTCAGCAAAGTAGAAATAAATGCAGAACTTGGGCAAACACTGAGATAGATAGTTAACATACTTAGTTATTTTTTTACCTTCGCTCAAATTGTGTATGTTAGTGAAATTAAATTCAACGGGAGAGATATTTTACACTAAAGTATTATGACTGTCTTCCTTTACTGCATCTTTAATACTTTTTCAAATCTTTTAATATTTTTACTCATAGGCTGATATCATTGCATTCATAATCATTCTCACTTTCTGATTTATAATTCCAGTGGTTTTCTTGATATTAACACAACAACATGCCTAGAATAAACGTGATTCATGTTTAGAAATCCAGCTGTATCCTGAGACATTGATGTAAACACTAAGCTATATCACCTCTGCCTACATATAAAAGAGGCAGAGTCACTCTTCACATTGTTTTGACCCCTAAAATTTTAACCAAGGGGAACCCTGTCCTCACTTCCTGGTCATGCATCAGCCCTTTTGTTTGTTTTCCTGTGGAAAATGAGCAATTGGGGATGAAGCTGAGATGTGACTGGAAACTCTTTCTGGATCTGTGAAATGCTCCCAGATCACTCCACCCCCTCACTGGCACCTAATAGCCTCTCTTTCCTGGTGATATATGCAGTACATATTTCTCATACCAGCTACAGCAGCTTTAGAGAAGGCAGGAACTGTGTAATAGTGACTTAGAATACTGACTATTTTTATGGAAGACTGCCTCCAGCAAAAATCAGCTTGGACTGGAATCAGAATATCTGTTAGTTATTTAGAAGTGGTTTTCCTTTTCACATTTTCTCACTTATTTCCCTCATTCTTCAGAAATATTTCATTGTACGCTGAAGAAGAGTAACACCAATTTTTGAAACCTTGAAATTCCTTGATTAAATATAATTTTACTTTTCCAGTAATTCCTAGTATTGGAATTGGTTAATGCAGATGAAAGCTATATTTTAAACACATTTTTGTTGCAGCCTGTGTTTCTGCTCTTCAAAAATTCATTTGCTGTGTTTGAAGTAGCTTAATTTAATGTTGATAATGGAGTTCTAACCAGTTTTCAAAAGTTTCAGTGTACATTATTTAAAATAGTTGGCTTAGGTTGCAGGCAGCTGCAGCATACGAAACAGCAATGAGGCAGAGCTTTTCACTAGACACTCCTGGAGATGCAGCTTTAGTCTTGTACTGACTGCTGTGATTCCCCTTGGGATGCACCATGGCAATTGTTGTGGGGCTATACTACACACAAAAATATACAGGAATGGCAATGGAAAAGCACTGAGCACCCTTCTGTCTGCTTTTGGTTGCTCTTACTTGTCTGGCCTTCCTGATGTCATAGCTTCCACTTCCTAGTCTTTAAAGCATCTTGTTAAGAGAACTGACTGGAAGAGTATTTCATTAGCAAATATAATTTAACCACTTTTTGTCACCATAAGTAATTCTACTTTGTTGTTTTGGTTTGTGTTTTTTTTTTTTAATTGTCTCCCCTTAGTTGATTTGTTATTTGGATTTCATAGGTTCATTAAATTGGACAAACCCTACTTTTAAGATCTACCATGTGGAACATTTTTTTGTTCCTCTGAGTAGGTTTCCAAAATGCAGTCAAAAATTAAATAACTGCATTCATATTCTTGCAGAAAACCATAATACTGACTCGAATTTATTTAGTTTCATTGTGGAAGGTAAGAGTCTACAGGGTTTAAATATTAATCATCTTTATTATGAAATCTATGATTTTAATCACACAAAATGAAGTTCATGCTCAAGTCAGGTACTAGGATTTTTTACATCCTATCTATGCTAATAACACATACTTTCCAAGGGGGAAAAAAATCCCCTTGTTTAACACTTCCTATATGAGCAGAGTTTGCAATAAATGCAGCTAGATGGACACTCCATGAGCAGGAATGAAAAACACCTAGTAGTTCATGAAAAGAACATATCATGGGAGGCACACCTGACCTCAATTAACATAAATATTTAGCTTGAGAAAAACAAAAATTCAGGGCCATCCATTACAAGTGCTATTTGTAGCAGGAAGGGATATTAATATGATTTGTGATATAGTTTATCTACAGTGTATCTAAGGAATGTCAGTTTCTTCTTTAATTCTCACCAATGAAATGCCATTGTTTTCAGTTTCTCTGAATATGTATTCAATTAAAGTTCAACATGCTAAATATACATTTAAAAATATCTTTTAGCATTTTATTTTGCAAAGAATACAACATAATGTGAATTTTGTGTAGCAGAGCACATGACTACTGTTTTGAGGTAAAGGAATAAAAAGTGAATGTGTGCACACAGTACACGCAGAACAGTACAGAACTTAGTCTAAACATATTTTCTAAACATATTTTCTTGTCTTCTATCTTCATAATTCCATTAAAAATTCATAATACCATAAACCCATAGACTTCAAGGAAATTTTGTTTTGTCTTCTTGGCATCTATCTTGAATTTACTTGGAAAAAATTTCCTTAAAATCAGTAGTAACCTAAAATGTAGACCAGAGTTGCTGGATCCTACAGAAAGTCATTGTAATTAATTTCTCCATATAAATTGAGGCAGAGTCATTTATCTGGTGTTGAAATATTGATTTACAGCTGAAGCTCCATTCTATGGCAAAGAAAAAGACAGGGATGCATTTAAAAGTGTGAACTAAACAAACAGGGAGTTCTTTGTTATGCTTCAGGGGACAGCTTAGTCTGTGGGTAAAAACCAATATGAGACAGTCGTCTCCTGACACTAGGATAGGATCTTTGCCTCAGGACTTTTGCAAAAGCTGTTTATTATGTGTTCGTAACAATGAAGCAAGTAAAACAACAGTCGTATATGTCTATAAATGATTTACAACACAGATTACTGAAACTCTAATCACTGACTTTTTCTGTTAGATAGTTACTTTGGAGGATTTAATTTTCTTTTCTATTAAAAAAAAAAAAAACAAAAAAAAGGTTGAAAGGTTGTAAGGTTTGTTTTTTTTTCATTTAATCCAGTATATAGAAATGCATATAAATAAAGAAAAAAATATTCCTGTTTCCTGCACATCAGCTCTTTATATTGAAGTACATCTCCTTGAAAGGGTTGGTTTTTTTTAAAACGAACTGACTGTAGAAGGGAAGTATACAGTGAGCACTCTTCTTGCTAACTGCTAAAATGGTTGCAGTCAAGACAGAATTTGTCAGCTCAGGAATGCTTGCTTTCTTCCTGTCTGGAAGACAAACATGAAGGTGGTCATTTTTCTGCATGCATTTTAAAACTATTGAAATTTAAAGTAACAAAATGGCAATCTTATTATTGATCATAATTAGCCAATAAGAGAACTTGAAATTAAAAAATAGAAGATGGAGATCTACAAGGATATCTCTTATGGAGCTTCCTGGCAATGCATTAATATAAGTTTGACTTCAACTGTCATATGTGTATATATATATATGGTATACATATAAATAGTGATCTCTGGTTGCTGAAACATGCACAGAGGATTTTAATTTGAGAACTTTCCCAACTTGAGTTGTAGAAGAGTTGTACTAAATTGTTCAGATTTGAATATATTTTCTTTACCTCCATTTGGCTCTTCATTTTAGCAAATGTTAGTGTAAATTGTCAGTTTGAATGAAATGATGACCTAGCTTTTGTAAGAATGCCTTATCAAGTCACTTAAGTGAATAAAACAAAAGCAGAGTAAATTGAAAAGAAGATCGGGTTGAAAGGAAATACAAGAAAATTATTTAAGGTAGTGTATTAAATTTCTTGGCTGGTTAAGGACATTCAGTCTTTAATGAAGGTTCCTTAAATGAGGTTATTTGACTTCTCCCCAGTTTAACTTGGCTCACATTCATTGTATTTCTAGCAATGTAGGATATTATGGTATTACTGTGGCAATGTTGTGAGTAGGACTATTTCCACTGCTATTGGATATTCATTTCCTTTTCTCTCCAGCACCCCCATTCCTAATGATTTCCTGTGCACGAGAACTATGGGCTAAGAATCCATTTTCACAAAACTTGAAAATCCCAAATGAAATAAAAGCTGACAGAATCTTCCTGAAGTCTAATGAAAACAAATCTGAGACATTTCGCACTTAGTATTTTTTTTTCTTTAGCTCTCTGTTAAGTAGGCATCTAACATTTTCTTCCTTTTTACATGTCTTATTAATAATGTACATCTGGAAAAAAAAGCTGTTCTTGGTCCCTTGATAGTTATATCTACTTTATGCCTTGGCCTCTTTATTTTGTCCATTCATGTTTTCAAGATGCAAATATTACAGCTTCTGTGTATTTTACTTTTGAGATTGTGAATAATAAAGAGATTGCAATTTAGCCTTATTGGTCTCTTACTTAGCATTAATTGGGCATTATATTCTCAGTCCAAACCTTTCCTCTATTTTGTCCTTCCTTTCCTTACTAAAACAACACTATGATATAAAGCTAGGGAAAGGCTCAGCAAACCTTCTTGGCTCCTTTTTTTTTTCAAAACACAACTAAAAGAACCTCATTCACTCTGGACTATGGCAAACAGCCCAAACAAGTCACCCCCATGAAGATAACTTCACTGAGCACCTAGGTCAGCTCCATCCTTTGCCACATCAATCTATGGTTTTGATCTCTTACATTTGTCTACACCTTAGCTAAACAGCACAGATTCCTATTTTTCTCACTCAGATGATTTATGAGTGGCATATGTTTCTAGTGCAGGTTTGTTATAGCCCCACTTATTCTTCTAAATCAAACACCCTGCAGCTCATTTTCATGCAGCCCCTCAATATTGATTTCAATGAAATACAGAAAAGCCTTATCTTTAGGGCTTTGTTGGTTTGCTTGCTTGCTTTGTTTTGGCTTTGGGGTTTCTTTGTTTTGTTTTTTTTTCCACCCTATAAATCTCCTACCAAATCTTATTCATTACACCTACAAAACCTTTTTGCACAGTATCTATTCAACGTAAGTTACCTAATAGTACAAATATTATATATATTACTTTCTAAAAACTACTGAAAAATGGCAATTTTCCCTTGTTTTCCCATGTGAGTGCTATTTTGTACTTCTATCATCTCTGGAACCTCAGCACCACACTTGTTTTCAGGGGTTAAGAAGATCCTAAGTTGCTTATTTAAAAAGTAGAACAGCCATCACTGTCTTTCATGTATGAAATCAACCAAGGATGTCAGAGAATCCCCTAGGGGAATTTCTTAGCCGCATAAATCCAATAAGCAAAAGCAAGTTGTTTTCTTGAGTAAAATTACAGGCTGTTCCATAGTGGGTGCTGTTGAAGCTGCAACAACGTGCAGGAAAGAATTCAAAATCCCTTGCAGAAGAAACAGTAAACAAAAGACGTGATGCTATTTATCTGCAGTTGGGGTGGTTCCTCAGAGATGGCTTCTGCCCTTCACTCTATAGAAGTTTAATGTAAAATACCTCCACAGTCCTTGGAGCAGTGACTAGAATTCAGACCTCCTACAGTGAGTGTCACTTGCTGGAATATACAATTACATTCCTTCTTGGTTTACCTGATTAAATTTTCTTATTTTTTTTATTTTAAGGAGTAGAATGGATATTGAATAGGAGGGGTATTCTTGCCCCAACTCCAAATAATTAAGGGGAGCTTGGACTCTGTCAAGGTCATGAAACAATTTAATTTAGGATTCCCTCTTTTCACATTTATTAAATAGTATCATACACAATACACAATCCTATAGTATAATAGATGTAAAAACATCACTCTTTCAGTAATTTCAGTGTCTTTTTCCCGTATACAGTTTAATGAAGCAAATCGAGGGAAAAACAACATTAAAATGCAGCAACAGTAGAGTACTCTTAAGTGTATTTCTGACAAGCCAAACAATTATTCATGTATTTTAAAACCAGAGTTTTCTTAGAAAAATGTATTTAATAAATTGGCATGGGATTGTTTTAAAAGTTGCACACTTGACACTGATCTCAAGGATTAGAAACGCTGTTTCCTTCAGGGGATTCAGAACTGTGTTAGATGATGTTGTAGATCTATCTGCTCATCTAAATCAAATGTAGCAGAGGAGGGATGGTAGAAGAGCAATAAGGGAATATTTCAAGAGAATTTGGAAACTTTTGATGCAAATGAAAACAGACTGCTCAAAGTGACTCATTAAAAGTTCTTAGTAGAGGCATCCCATAAGGTATGCCATGAGGCATGAGCTTGGGATCATAATTTTGTTGGTTATCAAGATATACAGTCTTATAGTTGACTTAAGATACACCCCTGACAGCTCTCTTTTTAAGCATTTTCATTTGTCCTTTTAAATACTTTTGACAAGTGAACAATTTCTATAACAATATTTTTAGAATTGCTTCTTAATTTGTCTCCTTTGATGAAGCCTGAAGCTACACACATAAATGATCAAAGATATGGTCCTAGGTGAAATCACATTTTGTTTATTCTGTCTCTAGGCCTTTTATGAAAAAAGTCCATCAACCAAAACACTACATTCCTTTTTTTAGTTTAATCCAGACTAAGCTTATTTTCTTGTCCTTCTTTTATCATTCAAATTGATATAACACATACATTTAATATTTTATAAGAAAAAAAAGTATTTGGTTATATATAATAGTTAAAATTTGTTAAAACTGGCTGGTGTAGTTTACATAAAAATTAAAGCTCCATTTTATAAAGCATAATCCTGACAGCAAAACGTCTTGAATGAATCAAGAATATGTCATGTAGAACAAAGAAGAGGAATGTATGTATAAGGTATCTGAAAGTTTGTTTTCTCTATCTTTTTTCAATGTAGTCATCTCTTGCATTGTTTTAATTAGGTTTATCCTGAATTTTGAAAGAGAGATTTTACTGTTCATAGTACATTTGAGTTGCATTGAGTTTCATGAATATATGATTCTGACTCAAAGGAGAGTGTTATCCAATACGTACATAAGTTGTCCATGAGTGTAGGTAGTCAAAGAGTTAGGTAACAAAGAGTACCTATCACTAGCTCACAATCAAAATGAAAGAATGATTCCAGTGGCATTTCACGAAGGTTTTCTTTCCATATTATATTCCTGTACAACAAAGAATAATAAGCAATACTAAAAAAGAGATATGTAATATGGAATTCACACCGTATGGGATGTCTATTTCTTCCTGTTGAAAGAAAGTCAAATACCATGACCCCAAAGCCAAAACAGTTGGATATATACTCCCACTCACCCTCAAAAAAGTAGAAATTGGGGTTATTCAATCTGAAAAGAAAACAGAGAGGAGATATGTGGAGAAAGAATAGTGGAACTTCAAATGTGTGTATACTGGTTGTAAGAAGGGAGGAAATTCACAGTTTTCTAAATTGATCAATTTTTTTCACATGCAGCTCAGTCCCGTTCCATCCGTGAGGAAATTTCTCATAACGGAAGTTTCCAGTCATCTTGAATATCAAAATATAGGATCTAATTTTTAAGTATTAAACATATGTCAATTTCTGGTAAGAGTCTGATGATTTGTGTTGCCAATTTGTATTGATTATATGGACAAGAGAAAAAACAATTTCCTTCCTTGTTTAGAGAACTTTAAAAAAAGAGAAGTGACCCAGGAAGACACATTAAAGCACACTTCTTTATTCTATGCACAAAGAATACTTTCAGAATAATGCTTTTCTACTTATCTTCCAGGTTAATTTTGAACAGACCATATAAAATGCTAAAAAGCATTTCTGGCTTTCAGAGTAGATGATACTGTATGTAGTGATCAGCTCTTAGATTAGAACTGGACTTTTAATTGTTTCATGAGTGTATATGCCCTGTAGCCTTCTAAATACTTGATGACCTCATGGTGCAACAAAATTATGAAGACTCATGAGTGAAACACCATCTCATGTAAAACATATATGCCGTAAACTGTAACTTACAGTGGATGGTAACATACATTGTGCTTCTGAAGTTCCCTTGTTTCAGCTATCATAATAGTTTGTTTACTGACAACAGCTAGCATGTACTCAAAAGTAAAGGATATAATAAGAAATCTATGTTGTGCTCAGTTCTTTTCATCCACCTTTACGCCTTTGAAAAAAACAGGAAGAGCTACAAAGTTCTTCCACAGTGTGAGAAACGAAACCCCAAGAATCTCATTTGCTCTAAATTCCAAATTGAAGACAATTTAATTGATAGCATACGATTATATTCCCATAATAAGCAAAGTGATCACATTATCCAGAAATCAATCATAAAATTAATTTCAAATATCAGTGGTAAACCTAAAAATCCACAGTTGCTTGTTCAGTAGGTACCAATGCAATAGTTTAATTATGCACAGATGTTAGCAACTTAAACAACAGAGAAAAGTATTTTTTTACATACATTATAATCAATTTCTGAAAACATTATCGGAAGCGTACAATCAGTTGGCAGCAACAAACTATATGGTTTCCTTGCTGAATGAGAGTTTATTCATGTCAATCAGAATAATCTACATTAACATGTATCATGTATATACATTCAAAAAAAAGCTACGTAATATGGCCTGAGGAAAAGAGGAAGAACTGTAACATTTTCGCATGATTGATTTTCCAAAGCCACACAGAGAATGATTGCTTGTTCCATTCCTGCTTTAGATAGCTGGAGTACCTTGCAAAGTTTGTGCATAACTAGGCATAAACCTAAATGCTTATCGATGTTACTGTATCAAAAGAAAAAAAAATCCTTGTCATCTTTACAACATAGTTACATAGATTTTTTCCTAGTATCTAAACAGTAACTGAACTACACAGCCTCTTGTCTTCATTTCCACCCTTCCTTTCTGTTCCACTTCCTCTTCCACCGCTGCAATGCAAAACCAGGTTTCAAATACCTTTTCTTCTTCTTAAAGAGCTGAAGATAGGAAGATTTTATCGATGCGAACTTCCATGAGATAAAAATTACAAATTATCTTAAAATGATATTTTATCTTCTGTGGTCTAAGCTCAAAGCAGATCCACAATATCTTTCTAAAAAAACTGTTTCAAATTCAGATGCCTAAATCTATTTGCCTGCAGCAAAGATGAAGTAGGAAAAAATAGGCCAAATAGAATGGTATTAGATGCCAATTTATAAGTAAATATGTAAAGACCAGTGTTGCCTGAAGAAAGTGTTCAGCTCAGCAAATACACACATGTATTTTAGGATGAGCTGAACAGTTATCTTGATTCCGATGACTTTACTGCTTAGGACCAATTATAATTTGCATGAAGTTATCTAAATAGCAGGAGGATGCTGCAGACATCCGAATGTCTTAATCTGGGTTGAATTGCTCCCTGAATATTGCTGACTACTTACACTGGAGTATGTAACTACAAAGCATAACAGTATTATCCATGACTGTTTGCATAGACGAACTGTTTACAACAACAAATTAAAAAAGCACAACAGCCAAAAATGCACATATGAAACTACTGTTGCTAAGCTTCATCTACACTTGAAGTAATGCATTTTGTTAATCTGAAATCTCTGTGCATTGCCAAACGAACTATGAATCGACTCCTCTTGCTATTCAGAGAACAATTAAAGATGTTTTAGAAAACATATATATTCTTCACAACATTTAAAAATGCCTCAAAGCATGAAAAAATTAAATGCATATATAGTGAATTTGCACTTGAATTGGCCATTATTTCTTGATTATTTTCAAGTCATAAGAGAAACTCTATAAGCGATATTTGAGAATTGTTTGAGAAGACCATAATAGTACAATTGATTTCAACTTTCAGAATGTACCACCATTTCCATATGGTAATATGAACGTAAGTTTGGAAGATACCCAGATGAAGTTTACAAATTAATGTGGTAATAACCAATATGTGTTTTCAGGTGATTTTCCATTTCACATACTACCTATCATCAGCAAAATGTATTTATGTAACTAACTGTTGAAACTTTCTACGAAACAATTCAAGTTCAGTACTGCATTTTTTACACAGAAACGCGTGAATTGACTGAGGCATATTCTTACCAGGCAGCAATCTCTGTAGCCTTGAAAGAGTTTTCTATGGATTAGCAGCTGTTTCTTTATATTAGGTAAGTTTTTCTTGTGTGATTTTTGTTTGTTTCAAGAAACACTAAGACAGTCTTAGAGACCTTTGATCACTGGCCATTGCTTATACTTTCAATTCAGTAGCTAAAATATTTTATATTCTGTCTTACAACTGTGAATCTTACCTTCTGTCATGGTTTAAGCTCAGCCATAACAGAACCACGCAGCCTCTCTCTCACTCCCCCCACTTTCCTCCCCCCCACTCCCTGAGGAATGGGGAGGAGAATCAAAAGAATGTAACTCCCATGGATTAAGAACTGTCCAGTAGCTAAGGCATAACCCAAACCACTGCTGCTACCACCAATAATAACAATGATAAGGGAAATAACAAAGGAAGAGAATACAACCGCTCACCACCCACTGACTGATACCCAGCCCGACTCGTGCAGTGATCTAACTCTTCCGGGTGACTGCCCCCAGTTCATATAGTGGGCATGACGTGCTGTGGTATGGAATACCTCTTTGGTCAGCTTGGGTCAGGTGCCCTGTCTCTGCTTCCTCCGAGCTTCCCCTCCTCCCTGGTAGAGCATGAGGCTCAGAAAGTCCTCGATCAGAGTAAACATTACTAAGCAGGAGCTTGTTTTCAGATAGGTAATAAAATTATGCAGAAACAGCAATGTTTTGTGAAAATTATAAAAAGTTAAAGATTAATTTTGGAGCTGTTCTGGTTTAAGTAGAGCCAGCAACTAGGTACCACGCAGCCAGTCATTCATTCCCTTTGCCTCCTTTCCCCCTGTAAAGAACGGGGAGGAGATTAGAAAGAATGTAAAATCCATGGGTTGAGATAAGAACAGTTTAATAGTTGAAATTAAGTAAAACATAATGATAATAGAAGTAATACCAACAGTAACAATACTGATAATAATAAGGAACAATAAAAAAGGAGAAATTAAAATTCAGAAAACACAAGTGATGCACAATACAATTGCTCACTACCTGCTGACCAATGCCCAGCCTGTCCCCAGGCAGCAATCCTCCCCTTCTGGCCAACTCACCCCAGTTTATATACTAAGCATGATGTGCTGTGGTATGGAATAACCCTTTGGTTAGTTTGGGTCAGGTGTCCTGTCTCTGCTTCTTCCCAGCTTCTTGTGCCACTCCTTACTGGCAGAGCATGAGAGACTGAAAAGTCCTTGATCTGGGTAAGCATTACTTAGCAACAACTAAAACATTGCCATGTTATCAGCATTGTGCTCAGACTGAATTCAAAACACAGCACTGCATTAGCTATCAGAAGAAAAATAATTCTATCACATGTGGAACCGGGACAGAAGCAAGTGCTAGAATATATTGCAAATTTCCATGGAGATAGAAAATTATATATTTGGGTCAGCATGTGCTACTTGAGATGTTAATATTTTAAGTATGCCAATTTTGTTCTAACTGCAATTCAAGACAGCGGTATCTTCACTCTAAACCTTTAACTATTTTATCCATATCAATTTTTCCCAGTAAAATTCAAGTATAGAATTTAACTGTATACTCCTGCTTATTTTAGAATAAAAGTAGAGGTTTAACAGCAGATGAGTGTGCATCTCATGGCAGATAGCAATTGCTGTAAGTTCTACTGAACTATTACTAGCGATGACTATGGTAGAGAAATTGCAGTAACACTAATTATATGTAGTTCACCAAATGTACACTCAGATCCTTTGAGAGACAATCCAGGAATTAATAATATCATTATTAACTGGTGTTTTCACATGTGCCTTGGCCTCCATAGTTGGAAAAGCTTAGTTTCTCTCTTCTTATATTGATATGGCTTTCTAGTCATCGTGCACAAACACACCCTCCCAACCCCAAAACATACTGGTGCACTGTTCATTAATCTGCAGTGTTCATTATAACCTGATGACTGTGTGAGATCTGCCTGCTAGTCATGTAACGTACTTAAATGGCAGATAAAATTTATGCATAATTCCTAGCATTTTTCCCATTTTAATTTTTTTTTTAAGTCAGAACCATAGAAAGGTATTCAATATTTTTACTAATGTTTAAGGAATCTGAGACTTTTCTTTTCACTTTTGAAAGGTTATAGAAGACCTGAAACTAAATAGAGAAGGTGTTCCTGAGTGTAATTTAATTAACCATACAGAATAATGGCATGGCCTCAAGTATTTCAGTATGTATGATGACTACATCTTTTGAAAAAGAGATCTTTGCTTTTACAGCCATTCTTCAAGAAAAGTTAATAGTGTAATAATACCACTATAACAAGGACAATCTTAAGAATAAAAGAAAGAGTACATTTAAAGCAAGACTTTATATCTTTTTGGTCAGCTAAGAAAATCCCCAAGTATTTAAATGAACAAGCATTTAACTGTCTGTATAGAATAAAAAATATATCTTCTCTCAGGCTGAGGTATTTTTATAGAACAAATAAAATTGCTAATGTTAAAAGCCAATGTTTGTCAATGATTTCTTATGACACAGTAATTTTGTTATTTTGTTTTCATCCTATATAATGAAGATAACTGTGCTTTGCAAAGTGAAGAAGGCATACATTAATCAGTAGTCTAATGACTACAGGCAGTCAAGAGAGCTCTTTTCTAAAAATATTTATTTGGTGGACAGAAACAGTGTATTTTCCAGTGAGATAATAAAACAGTGCAATATTAAAAAAAATAAAATTTAAGAGTTTTCATATGACCATTTTGAGAAAATTAAATACCCTTCTAGGATCACTCTGAACACTGTATTATATGTAGAGTCTAGTTTTTTATTTGTCTAAGCTGATAAGCAATTATCAAAGAGTACAGAAGAAGTTGCATTACACGTTATGAAATGCACTGTGGAAAGCTTAATTACAAAAAACAAAGTCTGTGTTTTAGGGTTGAAAACAGAAAACATTTCACTGAAATACTTTTGCTGGCTTCTCAGTTTTTCAGCAGATGTGAAAACACTGGCACATCTTCAGTCATTGACCTACCAAACTGTGTTATACACTGCTGTGTTTCTTTTCTTTGCTTTCTGGGAGATAATAAATGTAGTGTAAGTATCAGGTAATATGTAGACATATTACTTTAATTTAGCTGGTAAAAACTATACTATCAATTTTAGCCTTTTCTCTTAGCCAATCTTCTCTATATACCACTTCTGTGTAATTTAAAACTGTCACTGTAAAATACTTCCTCTGTGAGAAGGTAACAGTTTTCTCTGTATTGATAATATTCCTGATTAACCATTAAGTTTATGTTCTGAGGCTTCTGGCCTGCAACGTTGTTACTTGAGATTTCTAAGAGTTTGGAAAAACCCCTCTCTCCTGTAATTCTTTATACAGCCATTTATTTTTCCTGCTTTCATGCACAAGTTATGCTGATTTGAAGTTTAACTGGACTTATGATAAAAATACTAAAACTGATCTGTTCAAAGAAAGGGATATTTATAACAAAGACAATTCTCAAATTCAAAGTGAGACATCTAAACCTTTCTATGAACTTACAGAAATTCACTTACAACATAGCTATGGATTTTCTGTTTCTTTTATTTTGCCGTCACTGTTCTGGAACTTGCTGGTTTCTAATTTTGTACCTACATTTATTAATAAGCAGGTTACATTTGATGGCATTGTTCTTCAGTTTAAAATAGTTTTATTTCAGTTTAAAAGAAAGTTTGTTTTCTTCCATAAATTGCTACAGATTAAATTCATACCTCAGTCCCAATTTTGAAAAACTAAGAAAATAGTATTTTTAATACTGTCTCAAATGCATGACATTGTATCTGTCCTATAAGGCAGTTTAATAGTTCAAGCAAAAGCAGTAAGCACAAGCAAAACAAGGAATTCGTTCACCACTTCCCATTGGTGGGCAGGCATTTAGCCATCTCCAGGACTGCGAAGCTCCAGCCCATGTAATGGTTACTTGGGAAGACAAATGCCATCACTCTGAACATCGAATCATAGAATCAACTAGGTTGGAAAAGACCTTTAAGATCATCAAGTTCAGCCATTACTGCAAGACCACCACTAAACCATGTCACAAAGTGCCTCATCTACATCTCCCCTTTACTTCTTCATCCCAGTTGGGGTCAGCTGTCCCAGCTGTGTACCCTTCAGCCTATTTGCTGGTGATTTGGTGTGACATACAGAAAAGACCTTGGCTCTGAGTAAACACAGCTCAGCAACAGTGAAAACACCCCTGAATTATGAGCACTGTTTTCAGAATAAACCCAAAATACAGCCTCATACTAGCTACTATGAAGAAAATTAAATTTATCCTAGCCCAAATCAGCACAAATATTCAAAGTCTATCAGACTGTAAGTCTGCAAGACAGTAAGTTTATCAGTATGCAAATAGTGATATATATCTGCTTAGCAAGACCAATTTTACTTTGATATACCTTACCTTAGAACAGGAATTTGAATATATTTTTAATGAAGTGCATTTTTTCTCTTTCCTTTTGATATTTTTTATGATGCTTCCAGCTCCTCACAGGTTGATATTATCTAGAAACAACAGGAAATCTGGTTGTAAAAAATACTGAATAGATTGAAGTCTA
Source organism: Psittacus erithacus (assembly GCA_009867235.2). Classification (NCBI taxonomy): domain Eukaryota; kingdom Metazoa; phylum Chordata; class Aves; order Psittaciformes; family Psittacidae; genus Psittacus; species Psittacus erithacus. The sequence continues at coordinate 37,832 of WYDI02030044.1, forward strand.
AATCAAACCTACTTGGAAAAACTTTTAAATAACTATAATTAGACTTCATTACTGGTTTTGCTGATTGTTGCTTTGGTTTTTTCTTTTTCATTTATTTCTTCAGCTATTTCAGGATTTCTTAAAGCCTCTGCTTCCACACTTTATTCATGAGGATCTTACGTAGAACATGTTGAAAACTGTATCAAACTCAAGTTACATAGAGTATACTGATGACATTTCTTAAAAGAGGAAAGTATGTTTGATTTTATATGGTTTCTTCTGAGATTTATTACAATATAATTAAAAGATTTTTATTTATAGATTGCTTGCTAACTTGTTCTACTAATGTTCTAACAAAATTTGAGTAGTCCGCAATTTCCTGGACCTTTTTCTTTCCTCCTTTTATCATGCTGTAAAGAATTTTCAGACTGGTAGCAATAAAGCTAAGTAAAGATTTATTATTAAAAAAGACTAAAATTCAGATGCATTGCCTCAAGAAGAATTATTTAAGTGAAGCAATTTTAAGGGAAAAAAGAGATCTGATTACAGAAATGTATTTAGTTTTGCATACAACAGGGAGAAGGACACAAAATTAGAAATCATTTTATGATTCAATACATGAGAAATATTGTGACTGTTTGATTTATCAGTGACTCATGACAAATAAGCCTATCAATATCCTTTTGCACCTCATGACCGAAGAACAGGGACAGTGAATGTCTTCATGAAGTGCATTAGACAAACCTAATCTGCTGTTGACCAGTTTTTAAATTCTCTGGAGTTAGAACCTATGTGATATAACTTTACAATGAAAAAGAGTGACAATTTTTATCTGTCTGTTACTAGAATTCTTCAAGATTTAAACTTTGATAATTGGAATAAATTTTGTTTCAGAAAGTTCAGGTTCCTAAGGATCCCTTGCAGTTTCAAATGTTAGATTCCAGCATACAAGTCTGTAGAGGTAACTAAAGAAGTCTAAGCATTAAGATTTCGTTACTTATTCTATAGTCTACAGGAAAAAACAAAAAAAAGACAGAACAAAACAACCACCACCAAACACTTGCGGAGTCACGGTATCTGAAATATAAAACTTTTTCAACAAGTAATAATCACACTTTGTAATAACTGAGTATCGACAAAAGAGCACTGGAGATTATGTGTGCAGGAGAACTGATTGGGAAGGATACAACTGGGAAAAAAAATGAGATGTGTGCTATGCCGCTTATGACAGTGAACTAAGAAAATGAGCAATTTTCATCAGTGAGAAAGAATTAAAGAAATAAACAATTTCCTTGGATTTTTTATTTAAAAAACTGATTTCAGTGTGTCTCTGTTCTTAACTCCCTGATGGTAGAACATAAGAAGAAAGGTTATGTGAGACCATGGAGTAGGAGACTGAGATGCTCATATATAAAAAGCATGTATAAAGACAACAGATACAGACCTAGTATATCAGTAAAATGGGAACTTGGCTCTGTTTGGAAATGGAAGTGTATGAAGTCACTGAAAGATTAATGGGATAGAAAAAAAGCACGAACAAAACAAAACCATGCAGGTACCATATTATGTTTAAAAGGAACATAAAAATTTATTCTCAAAAGAGCAGCAGTGTTTACTTAATGACAGTTCCACCGCTCTGAATTCAATTACAGGGTGTATTACTCACTTTTAAAGGACAGCATAAGAGTAGAGATTTCAGAACAGTAATTTGATTTACCAAATGATGCCAGTTCCTTAAGTGGGGTACATAAAGATGAACCATTCAGCTTCTTGGCTCTGTTTGCAGTGTGAAGAGCTAAAAGAGGACTTCATGCTCTGTTATCTCTCAGAGCTGTGTAACAAAACTACAATCAAACCAAAATTGTATATACCATGTACCTAAACTTCTTAGGGAATGTATTTATATTTATTGTGATCCTACATTCCATACTTTAGAAATATATTTTCTTTAATAGCAACATTAGAACTAGAATTGTGATGAATTAATTAAATACAATCCAAAAATTGTATCAGAGTAGAAAAAAAAATATTTCTGTTCAAATTAGAATCAAATTGCTTATACAGTGACTTAACATTTTTGCCAGTCTCCCCTGAATATAACTGTTTGACTAGAATAGCTTCCTCTGGAGAATAATGTTAATACTTGCTGTATTTTCAGCAAATATCAGATTTTTTTCCTCACAAAATGGTTCATCTAACATTGGTGATTAATGCATTTCAATTTTTTTCAATGGACTATTTCAAGAAAGACTTCATTGAAAGATAGTTATGTTTGAAAAGGTGACTATCTCTAAGCAGGAAACTCTTTTGTTGAATAGCTTTATTATTCTGCAGTCAGCCTCTGGTCAGGACATAAGAAGGAAACTGTAGCAAATATTATGATTATTATTGAAATAGTATTATTTAGTTAAAAATCTGCCAGAAGCAGTTATTCTAGATGTCACATGAGCACAGAACCAAAATAAAGACTTCTTCAAAGAGTACCTGTTAAAATAAGCAGAAATAACCTCAGACAATTTTCCCAGAATCTCACTTGAGAAGAGTTGTAACACCCCTAATATTTCAACAATGATTATTTCAACAAAAGTGAAGACTCCAGATCACATCCCATCATTGTATACTAATAGCTGAACCATTCTTTTTTTTTTGAACATATAAATATAAGCATTCATAGATAACACCTTTCTGTTGCATTAGAGACAGTATGCAGAAATTTCTTCTACCCATCACAGCCTCAGAAATAGGAAACTATTCACTCTTAAGAAAGAACTACTGCAAAAGGGCTGGTTTAAGTATCATTCTAAATGTAAGTCTGACTTCTACAGGACAGTGCTAGTCATCATGCATGACTGGTTCTGTTACATTCCTGGCCAGGAAGAAATATACCAAGTAGTACTGCAGAAAGAAGGAATTACGATGCAGAAGTGGCACTCTATGCAGAGAAAAAGTCATAGCGTACTCACTTCTTTTTTCTTTAGGGGACAAGACAACACAAGTGAACTTAGTATCCTCAATGTATTTGAGAGAAGTGACTGGCTAAAGAATATATGCAAAGAGAGAAAGATCAGTATTGCAGTGGTATTAACGACAAGTAAATTTTTAGAGCTTTAAAATTTTTGCATAAATGTTATAATTTTCACATAGCTTCCAAAAATTTATTCCAGTGTAATCTCAGGACTTCATCATTAACTTCTCAATATGGATAAAAACTACGTTTAAGTAGGGTAAAAAGGTCTATATCCACAATGAACAATTCTTTACCCTGAAATCATGAGAAAACAACTTTTTTTTTTCCCCCAGTTGTTATACTCAGAAATAAGGTTTATGCTAATATATTTTTTCATTTTTTTTCCATCTACTTTCCGAAATTTCCATCTGTTTCACACAGCCTATATGTTGTCTTCCTTCTTTAGACTCATAATAACTGAATCTCAGGTCATGTAGGAACAGTCGCATATCATTTATGCACTACCAGGTATGACATAATTATTTGCTCCCATTCTGTTCCTTATTGTCTTTTTACAATATGTCAAGAAACAGAGATCCTTCTAATACAAGCATTGTTCATCTATAGACATTCTTCATCCATCATGCTTGTTCTGAGATCCCAAAATGAAACTACTGTAAGTGATGTCCCTCCTGAAACAGTTGTGCAATTTTGCCATATTGCTCTTTGCTCTTTTTTCTATTCTTTTCCTGAAGCTGCTAGAGACATCATGGAAGGCTTTAGCTATGGCTTTTGTAGCTACTGCCAAACCTCCACCGTAGTGCAGCAATGGAGTTACAAAACTGCAGGTATCAGGTGTCTGTGTATTATATACACCTATGCAAGCCACTTCATATTCTAGATACCTGGCTCATTGGTGCAGAATACTGTTGTATCCAGAATTTCAAAATTATTATTTTGAAATGGACTTAAAATATCCATCATGGAGTCTCTCATGGAAGAACAACTATTGACTAATTTTCAAAGAAAATCAAAATCTCCTAAAAGAAAAAAAAAAAATGTTGACAGCAAAAAACCTAAAGAAACATCAGTCTGTTCACCTCTCAAATAGTGATGAAGTTAAAGCAGACACTTAATGTCTTCTTTGCCTCTGTCTTTATAAAGCAAATGATGGGCTCTGGGACCTCCTGAGATCTATGTGGAGAACTGTAACTGGGAGAGTGATACACAACTGTGACTGGGAGAGTGATACACTCCCAATTAACTTTGAACTTGTACAGGATTTGCTGCAGCTAAATACACATAGGTCTATGGTGCCTCATGGGATTCATTCAGGGGAATTGAGAAAGTTGGCCATGCTATTTTAAGAAGTGTCTCATTTATTAATACTCTTGGGAATCTAGAGAGGTCTCAGTTGACTGGAAGCTAGCAAATATTATTCCAATTTTTAAGAAGGGCAAGAAGGAAGACCCAATTATAGGCCTGTCAGTCTCACTTCAGTGCCTGCTAAAATTATGGAGAAGGTTATTCTGGGAGTTATTGAAAAACACTTGAAAGGCAATGTAGTCATCAGTCTAAATCAACATGGGTTCATGACGGGAAAGTCATGCCTTACTGACTTAATATCTTTTTATGGCAAGGTTACCCATATAAATAGATGAAATGAAGGCAATGGGGGTTGGGTGGGTGCAGGTGCTCAGAGATTTTAGCAAGACATTTAATAGACATTTAATACTGTCTTTCAGAGTATCCTTGTGGACAAGATGTTCAGCATGCAGCTACCCATGTAAACAATATGATGGGTGAACAACTGGCTTAAGGGTCAGCTCAAAGACATGCAGTAAACAGAGTAACACATGGCTAGTGGCCAGCCACTAATGATACTCTCCCCAGGACTCAATTTTCTGGCCAGTTCTCTTCAACATTTTTATCCATGACCTGGGCACAGGACTTGAGTTCACATGAAGTAAACCTGTTGATGCTACTAAATTAGGAAGGAGCTACTGATTCCCCTAAGGGTACAGCAGTCTTACAAAGATATCTTAATAGATTAAAGTGCTGGCTAATCACCAACTCTATGAAATTTAATAAGGAGAAATTCTGGATTCTGTACCTGGGCCAGTTTAATCCTGGATTACTTCTAGATTACGAGATTACGGAACAACAGACTGGACTGTTACTGTGAGATAAACAAATAAACAAGTAGTAATTAAAACCAAAAACCAAAACAACAACAACAACAACAACAACAACAAACACCACAAAGTCCTTCCTGAAAAAAAAGGAAAAAAATAGCTAGTATTTAGTAAAGAACCGTATTTAAAAACATTTCTTAGTATTTCTTGGTATTTTTTTATAGCCAAGTACCAAGTCACAGCTGTCATTTTTACCATTCTGTCTACTGAGTCTGCCCACATGATGAGTTATTTTTAATTCTAATTTCTGTATTCCTTAAATGAAAACTTAAAATCTTCAATAAAAGCAAAAGGTTCCAGATTTTTGCATACCTTGAAGGCAAAACTGTTTCCTTTCTGCTTACCATTTACAGCTGTTAATTCAGATCAGGATGTAATTTCAACTACCATGATGCTGAAATGAGAACAGCTACCAAAATTTTCTTTGAGATAACAGATGCAGCCCCTCATAAAATGGCAGTTACTACTTCTGCTTATTTTGTTTTTCATAAGCAAGGTCTGTCTCTCTGCTACTTACAGGCTGACACAATGCCGCAGCCTCATCATCTAGGCAGGTTGCATGTCATTGCTCACTTACAATTTAAATTCTTTTCCACTGTAAATCCCAGGGGAAACAGATGTCAACTGTTAAATTCTATTTTATGCCCAAAAGAATTCTCTTGAGTCACTCTTTTTAAAGCAGTATAAAGTTTCTACAAATATCAAGTCTTTTAACACTTTTTTAGCACTTCATGGATTAATAAATCCTAATCAAGAAATGTCAGGTGCAAAGACACAGAAGTATTTTCTGTGAATTTATTACTAAAATTTTCACCCTTAATTTCCTTGGTTATGGAATTTCAATCTAAAGTTCAGACCAAAAGCAGAATTCTGTCTGTTTCCGCTTGCATCTGTCATGACCTAGAGGGCTACCCTGCCTGCAGAGATTGCAACTGTGGGTTTCTAGGATTCTGTAACACCCAAGAACATAGAGGAATCTATCCTCTTGTTTGTGTGTTTGCATTTTTAAACAGATGCTTTCTTCTGATCAGCAATTTTTCTCTTCTAACCTTTATGACTGCTCTCATCTGGATCTCCACCACCAACACATATACCTTCAGTCTTTCAAGGTAACTTTCTGTTAAAACTGACATTTTCAGCATCGCATGAAGATCAGAAGAGCAAGTTAAAGATCAAATTAAGTAGCATAACATTGTCCTGGGTTCAGCAGTAGCAGTCATTTTTCTCCTTCTTAGTAGCTGGTGTAGTGTTGTGTTTTTGACTTTCACCCTGGGAATAGCGCTGATTACATCAATGTTTTTAGCTCCTGCTTAGCAATGTTTAGTCTGGCCAAGGACTTTCTGAGTCTCATGCTCTGCCAGGAAGGAGGGAAAGCCGGGAGGAAGCAGAGACAGGACACTTGACCCAAACTAACCAAAGAGGTATTCCATATCACAACACGTCATGCCCAGTATATAAACTGGGGGCAGTCACCCAGAAGGGTTAGATCACTGCTCCGGTCAGGCTGGGTATCGGTCGGTGTGTGGTGAGCGGTTGTATTCTCTTCCCTTGCTATTTCCCTTATCATTATTATTATTGGTGGTAGCAGCAGTGGTTTGTGTTATACCTTAGT